>APFE030180774.1:78607-230790 GCA_000404065.3 Pinus taeda | reverse complement strand
TTAGAGCTTTTAGTTGAGTGATTTTAGGATTTTTTTAGATCATGCTAAGTTTTATAAATTATGAAGCCTCAAAGGCATTGAAAATCATAGAGAGGGAGTGAGAGTGAGGATGAAGAATGAGAAGCCATGAATAGGCCATGATTTCTCTTGTAAATATTTTATTTCTTAATTAATTAGTTCAATGATTTTGTGTGCATATGTATTGTCTAGAATCTCAGAAATTATATGGTTCGATTTATGGATTGGTGTATATTTTTTCTATAATTGAGTTTTGTATTGTTGAGGCGTGGTTGAATTATAGTTAAATGCAGATAACAATTTGGCCAAGAGCTCCAAACAAAATATGGTGGCTATTGAATAAAACGTGTGGTAAATAGAAGGCAACTAAGGAATTAATGTGTGTTGTGTTGAATTACAGAGGTATCGTGTGAAAAACATTTTTATATGAAGTGAAGTTATAGCGTTAAATGCTGAGATGCATGTTTATAAGCACATTGGTGAAAGATTCTGGGTTTTGCAGGGTTGCCTTGCATCATTAAATCTAGGAATAACGCCTCAACCCATGTGCCTGTTAATCATCAACTAACTATAAGAAAGTATCATATGCAAGAAGAGGGATAGAAGATCCAAAATGCAAAGATATTTCCTCGAGAATACAAAACCAGATTTGGGGCTACCAAATCTGGGCCATGATTCATTGTTCCCTTCATCAAACAATGGACATCTCATCAATCCATGGACCACAACAAGAACCATTAATAATAGCTAAAGGCTTTGATCTAAACATACATATTCTTTAAATCCTTATAAAAAATGGTTGAATTTGTTTATGTATGGTTGGTGAAATATAGGAATAACACCTCAGCCCATGAGAAGACTCATAGGGATTGGACCCCTTTTGCTCCAGTATATGCGGGAAAACCGCAAGGGGCATGATAACCTCAACCAAATCCCAATTTCTGACATCAACATCAAAGGCCAACAAGTGATCAGGACCACGGGTGAGGCAGAACAAAATGCAAAATCCTATGGGTTTTAACTTTTGGTGAATAATTACAGGCAACAAGGGAGACATTTATGTTCTCTACTACCAACATACCCCCACCTGATAGTATAGGCTTACGATTACAGGCTTATTTATTTAAAAATATTTTTTTTTCTTAAATTAAAAATAATAATTAAAACTTCCCTCACTGGAGGTACTCCCGCTCATCTCCTAACCTTATTAGTCAAGTATAAAAATGGACTTTATGTGCTCTTGAAAATATATTGTACTCTCTTAGCTCTTCAAATGAGATGAATTAACACATATGTAAGCATCATGATTGATTCCATCTAGCCCGGGTAGGAACCCGTGTTCTGTAGAGGTAAGTGAGGTAGGGGTGTCCATTGAACTGGAGAAGATGCACTTTATTCAACTGAGAGATACTTATACAACCTATCATCATCAATGTTGCCCCATCCATGAAAAAAGACATAGAATAAGAACTTCTAAGAGTTTTTCTAGTGCATAAGCTTCTTGTAACCTTATTAGTCAATTTGATGCAAAGGTGGGAGTTGAGCACTTTGTGATTGAGAGAGGGGTTCATACTAGAAGGTGGATGGAACTCGAATAATTTATGGAAGCAACTCAACACTGCCACCATCAAAATTACACTAGAATATGTGATACCTAAATAGTAATTACTTAACAAAATGAATCTTTTTCACAAAAAATTAACCCAATACAAGGGCTAGGAAATACTTGCATGAATGGAGATTGATATTGGTAAGTTGGGTGAAAGTTACAGGCCAACTGAAAGGAAATAGCGTAGCAAGAAACCCACCACAACAATAAATCCGCTCGCTCTTATGCACAGCCTCGATCCCACCTAACATGAGAAAATCATAAGCATAACCCACTACCTTAGTGTTATTGGTGAAGCCTTTGCCTCTACGACTACTGGCACTAGATCAACTGACGAATAAACTATAGTTATTGGTGCTGCAAAGAAGGCTCGATAATGAGTCACAACCTGCACAAATGGAGACATGATATCCCCACTACCCTTGTGCTATTGGTGAAGCCTCTGCTTCTGCAAATACTGGCACTGCCTCTACCTCTACGACTACTAGTACTGCATCGACTGATGAATCAACAAACAACTATAGCTACTAGTGTTGGAACGAAGGCTTGAAAATGAGTCACAACTTGCAACAATGGAGTCTGAGTTTCTTTCCCAACAAGTCATGACCTTGTAAAACTCACGAATGGAGACTATAAAATTTATACAGGTGAATCCCCTGAATTCAACCCTGCCCTTGATTAGCAAACCAAAAAATTAAGGTGATTGCAACCAAATCCAACCTCCAACCATGGAAATCAGGTGATTGCAAGCAAATCCAACCTCTGAATCTCTAGCTACAATAGAGGTTAGAGGTAGAGATTCGAAGGGGCTAGCTCTTGTATATTACACAATGATATTGTACAAGGAGAAACATAGTATGTTAAAGAAAATTTCATTGTCTTGGAAACTAGGTTCCCCTATTTTCTTATAGTTGTAGCCTATGTCAATTGAAGTTATGACTGTGTAATTTCCAACATGTTGTTAATGCAATATATGTTCATGGTCCATGCTAACTTCTGAGGAAATACTATGTACAAATTTTTGGTTTGGAATCTGGTTACATATTCTTGTCAATGAATGTTTATCTTCAAAGAAAATAAACGAAAACTACACCTACAACAATGTGCTAACCAAATGTGTGATGAAAAATCTCACTGAAGACTTCATTAAAAATGAAACCATTTGCTGGAAAATTTAAGGTACTTCTAGAGAGGTATCTCACACAATTGGAATCAAGCGAGCATATTAAGATTAAGATTATTGATGTTTTAAAATGCTTACAATTAAGCTAACCAAATATGTATATTCATTTTTGTTTTTTTGTTTTTGTTTTTATTATAGCTGATATTGCTTTCTTATTTAGAGAATATTTAATTTTAATTTTAAAAGGAGCATGTATCAACCCAAGATTGAGCAGAAAAGGAATTACACATCTTCCTCATATTGGGTTGTAGAATATGCCTCTTCGCTTTATTAAAGATATATTATATTAATTAATATGTAGTTACTAATATATTATGATTTATTACAAGAAATTATAGTTTTTTGACAATCAAAAAATTTCTTTTATATTATCACGAAAAATTCGATTACAAAAAGTTCCTCAACAACTCCCCCAACTTTGTGCCAACTAAATTTGAGAGTTGGGAGAGGCGAAATTTGCAAAAAATATTCCCATAGAACCATTATTTCCACTAGGCTGAATACCCTTACATGCCAAAATAGAGACAAAAATAACAAGCAAACTAATAGCATACTGCCAAGGAGGAGGTTGGGGAGGGTGTAGAGGAGGCACACCATACAAATTCAATCTTTCATACATGTGGTAATCTATGTGTTAAACTTAGGCCTCCAACTCATGTAGGCGCTCATTCGTCCGACGCTGGCTTCGACGAATGTTGGCCAACTACTCTAGAATCTCATTATGACTGAACTGGATATCATTCATGTATGCCACGAGCTTGTTCCTATCCTTGTATCTATGTTCCCTGAGGATGTCCAGGTTGGTCTGAATTCCCCTTAGTTGCGCAGCAATTGAGTCCATGGTGACTGGAATGTCCATGCAACCTGGGGAATGATACTGATCTTGAGTGAGTTCCCCCACACGATCCCTGCTCTTTGAATCTGCTAATGAAGAACCATGGTTAGCTATGCAATGGCCAACCCACCCATGCTGGCCACCCCCTCAACGAGACCGACCACAATGGTGAGGCATTGTGGAAGTTGAGCTATAATCCTAGACTTGCAAAACAAATACGACCCTAGACTCTACATAGACACCACCCTCGCAACCACAAACAAGGAACACCACCACTAAACAATAATGTGAGGGCAAACCCACTACGATGATGGAACCCACAGACTTGGCTACTCCCAGGCAGTGTACCTTGACGCTAGAACATAAATTGGGTGGAGATTGACAAACCCACCCCGCCTAGATGGTTGCAGACTATACAAGGTTTCCGAATGGAAAGCGCAGTGATATAATCCTTCCTCTCATATAAGACCCACAAATAACTAGGACTAAACGAGGGCTAAATAGATGATGCCTTAATCGTCCGAGCAAACACCAAAGACAAAAATCCTGGAAACTCATAGTAGTCACCGCCCCGAAAACCCTTACCACACCCTCGCGCCCCCAGGATGGAAGGGCCACAAAAGCCTACATAAATTCTTCCAACCCACCAAAATGGGTGTCTGTCTTGCTCCCTAGAGCTCAAGCTTAGAAAAACAAACAATTGCCACCAATAACACTGAAAGAAAACTTCCAAATAAAACCTTAACCATAAGACTACATGTACTTGCAAGCTGCAGAGCTTTAAGCCGACAAGAAGGTCGCTCCGTTGGTCTGAGCCAGAGATGCCACCTTCAAACTAAAGACCATGGTTGAGGACTAGCAAACATGATGAATTCTCCCTAGGGTCCCAGATAAACGCGTGACAGTTGTCCAAACCACGAAAAGTTGCATTCAGGTTGCCACGATCCGACTCTGATGATTCAACTTCCAGGGTGAACTTGCATGGTTACCTACGAGCAAGCCCACTACCCTATGACCATAGGTAAATTCCATGGGTGGGTAAATACCATAGGAGGATAAATACCAATGGTGCATGCCACTTACAATACCACGGGTGGATGAATACCATGGGTGGATGCCACTTACAATACCATGGGTGGATGCCATTTACAATACCATGGGTAAATTCCATGGGTGGATAAATAACATGGGTGTATGTCACTTACAATACCATGGGTAAATTCCATTGGTGGATGAATATTATGGATGGATGAATACCATGAGTGGATGTCATTTTCCATTTTGATCGTTCCTCCCTCGCTAAGAAGAAATGATCACCATTGCATGAAGTTCCCTCATGAGAAGCCTTTGTTGAATATGAAGAGCCACTGAAGAAAAGAGTTTTGTGTGGTTAACTCATAACCATGATGAACGAAGATCCGAGGATAGAGATACCCTATAATGCTTGCGACCAACTGTGATACTGATAATGTGCAACCTAGCGAATGGACTTCGATGAAGTGTGGGTTTGTGGATGACCCATAACCATGATAGATGAAGATCCAAGGATAGAGATACCTTATAATGCTTGTGACCAACTGTGATACTAACAGTGTGCGTCTTAGAAAATGGACTCCGATGACAAGGATTTTGTTTGGTTGAACCATAACCGTGATGCTAATTGTTGATGAAGTAACAGGTGCCTACATAGCCTAGGGTGGGAGGGTACATCTCCAAAGAACCTAAGTATGATGCTTCTATGCTAAAACTGATGAATGTGAAGCAGGTACCTACTAAAGCGGGGTGGGAAGACACGTCGCCAAAGGAAACCCACTCCGAATGTTGCTCAGATATAAAAGCTAATTTAAAATGGGCATAACTCAGTCAATATAACTCATAGTCTTTATTATAACATGTTTTTGGAAATATAATGATCATTTGACATCTTTCCATGTAAGTCAAATCCATATATGGACACTCTAGAAACTCATATTTGCATTACAACTATCCTGCCGCCACAAAAATTCTGAAAAAAAAAAAGAAAAAAAATAACTGATTTTAAATCAACGATATCTCCCTCCTCTGAACCGTTATTTGACCAATTTTTTTTTGAAATTGGATGATTTTTCAAGAGGAGCTTAGAAATGTAATCATTCTATGAAATTCTACACAAAAACAACAAAAAATGATAGGAGAGCCACCGCGTACGAATTGTCGTCAGAAATTTTTCTACAACATAGTTGATTTTAAATCAACGATATCTCCCTCATTCAGACATCGATTTGATTTAATTTTTTTTTGGATTTGGGCATTTTTTCGCAAGGAATCCAAATATGTTATTTGTTTTGTAAAATTTTCACCAAAATCTTCATATTTTATCTGCAAACTTGCCTCCCAAAATGTTCCTAAAAAAAAAAAAAAATCTTCCTGCTTTGCCAAATAAAGTGCTCTGTGAAGGTTGTAGCACATGCTAGAAGTTTTTTGAAGATTGCTGCAAAACTTTGAAATTGAAATATGCGTCAAACCCTCATTCCCATGGAGTTATAACCTGAATATGATACTACTGATACAGATATTGGGGGGAGGCCCCCAAGATCTAAAATTTTGAAATGCCAGAAGAAAAACAAGAGATTGATTCAAATCTTGAGGGGAGGCCCCCAAGATCTGAAAAATTGAAATGCCAGAAAAATATGAGAACACACAATAAACAAAATCACCAAGAAACTTTTTATTAAAATAGAAAATAAAGCTACATTGTGGTGGACACTATGTTCTTTACAAAATATGACTTGTTACTTCTAACATTTTTTTGGTTACAATACCACAAGTAAATTCCATAGGTGGGTAAATACCATGGGAGGATAAATACCAAGGGTGCATGCCACTTGCAATACCATGGGTGGATGCCACTTACAATACCATGGGTAAATTCCATCGGTGGATGAATATTATGGGTGAATGAATACCATAAATGGATGCCATTTTCGATTCGGATCAATTGTCCCGGCCCATTATTACCATATTTAATCTCCACATGTCTGCCTCATGGTAAGGGGAGAGCGCTCCGTGACCAACTATCCTTCCATTCGCACACCCCCATCAGAGGCACTACAAGCATTTATTATCAATTTAAGTTAATTAGGTTTAACTATATTAAATGTCAAAAACCAAAAGTTTTCCATGTTTTTTTGGGCTTTAAAAATAGTTAATTAGCAAAAAAAAAAAAAAAAAAAATTTAGAGTCTTTTTTGCTTAAAAAATCAACTAATTCATCTTTTAGAATCATAATAAAGTTGGAAAAGCTAGGACATTCATCAACAGTTCAAAAACGTTGGAGTTTTACTTAAAATTGCAGAATAACACTTCAGGGCTATTAACTGACAGTGTAATAGATAAATAAAACTAAATAATAATATATAATAAAATAATATTTTACTAATATAGAGCAATATAATGAATGCATAAATTGATAGCCAAAAAGATAATTAATACAAAGCCAATGATAAATAGATTGCTATAGCCTTGGCCTTGGACATTGACTCATAAGTATTAAATGAAATTTAAAATATATAATGAAAAATATCTATTTTATAAAATTTTAAATCTAAACTTCAAAAAAAATATTTTAAAGGAAATGTATTGGTTTAGATCTATTTTAATTGCGCATTTATTGAGTGTTGAGAGATTTGTGCTAAAGAGATCAAATCTATGGAGGAACAAATATTTCTTCAAGTTTCACATCATAAAAAAGGTTCCATGTCAAGAGATGCTTAAATATTAAGTACTAAGAAATTTATATAGAGAAAAATCCCATGTCAAGAGATAGGTATATTTTTTTTTTGAATGCGGTAGTGGTTTTGTAAGATCTGCGACACTTTTCATGGATCTGCGGATCTTTCAGAATTCCAAAGGCCACTTTCAAACCTATTCCTAAGGCCACTTGCGACCATCTTGAAGCTTCTTCTATCGCTGTCTCAGAGCCCAAATTTTGGCCCCCTTCCTCGGGCTAAATCTCTGATCAAGGTTCGGGTTCTAGGGCATCTGGTCAATCTCCTTTCTGGCCTGTCTAAGGCATCTTGCATATACGCACGTTTTAGATTTCTAACTTTGCAGTGTGGGCACGACTACCTCCAATTTTATTTGTAGCACGTTCATAGAATATTTTGTAAATCATCGTTGTGACTTCATAGATCTGCGGCTCTTCATAGATCTACGACTCTTTCAAAATTCTAGATCTACGACTAGGCATTTTCCTGGCAACCATTGCTAGAATACGGCAAAACGAAAATTCGTGGTTCCGATCAACTACGTGAGATTGAGAAGAAACTCAGGACAAGCCTGGTGGCTGTTATATGAATAGTAGATCTTGTGGCTGTCGTAGATATGCGGCTCTTCACTTCTCTTTGTATGTAATATCCCTAACTCAGAATGTTCCTCAAACCCCAGCAAAACTCCAACCAAACTTGTGCAAATGATATAATAACCCAGAAGTGATAAAATAACAGTGGAATAGCATATAATAATGTAAACCGGGAATATAAGCAGATACACAAGAAATGCAGCGAGAAATGCTAAGCCATTTTATTATACTGAGCAATAAAGGAGTACAAGAGGTGATTAGACAGATGGCACCTTGACTTGCACAAGGCAAGTGAAGAAATCCTCTTAGAATGACAAGAATGGCCTCTCTACGTGGATGTTGTTGTTGTGCTGCTACTGTTACTAGAAAACAAATGATGATTTGGGGCTGCTCCTCTCCTCGGAAAAAGCTGAAACTCTAGATTCGGGCTTTACTCAAGAAACCCAGAAAAACCCAGAAAGATTTCCTGTAATGGCCTCACACTGATCTGCATCCTAGCTGTTCGGAAACTGTCGTGCTATTGCTGCTGCTGGAAATCGAATGAGGATTTGGGGCTGCTCCCCTCTTCAGAAAAGGCTGAAACTCTAGAATTGGACTCTACTAAAAAAACCCAGAAAATCCAGAAAGCTTTTCTGAAATGGCCGACCCTTGAAAATCACCCCCTTGGGGTTTTGCATAGTTCCTTAAAGACGCTGATGAAACTGCTACTGAAATACTGATGAAACTGTTGCTTAAATGCTAATGAATCTACTGCTGGAATTCTAATGGAAATACCTTGCCTGTCCCCCGGGGCTAAGCGTGAGATCTCCGAATGGAGACATTCAATGCACTTAACAGTGTTGCAGACTAGCTAAACAGCCAGCGTGCTCTAAGTTGAAATGACTATCACAAATACTCATAACCAGAATGATCCAAAATGAGGGGGATCCTCTCTATTTTATAGCCTCTACCTCTCACAATTCTTAGGCTCACCTCCTCCTGCGTGATTCCCCTCTCGCCATGTGTTTGTTCTTCCCTCCTGCGCAGTCCCTCCATGTGTCTGTGTGGGCCCCATTTTTGCGTCCCCCTTTGGCCCCCTTGGCTCCTCCTTAAGTCACAATGTTGTGCTACTAGGAAGTGACTTTTTATTCTTAAAGTGAGTTATGTCCCCCGTCCTCACTTTTTTATTTATAAATAACTATAGAAGGCAAAAATTGGGCAAAATTGAATATTCCAATTAGCCATGGCTAACTAGGAATATTACATTGTAACCGTGACATAGATTTGCAGCTCTTCACTTCTCTTTGTAACCGTGATATAGATCTGCTACTCTTCACTTCTCTTCTCATTGATTGGGTATTTTGCGGTTTATAGATCTGTGGCTCTTCTTTATAGATCTGTGGTTTTTCTCTTTTTTTCTTTTCTCTTCTCTTTGGCAATCTTTTATACTCAGCAGGAGAGCATTCTCCAGATGGCTCCCAGCTTCGTGAAAATAACTGCTGGCTCAATTTCGTCCGTCTCTAGGGGGCAAGCCCCTGCCCATATCGTTAGTGAAGCCCCAACTCCCACTGTCTAGGTGGTCCAGGCCTCACTCGATGAGGCTTTGAAGTTCTCTGAAAGTGCCCTAATCTACCGATTCAATGGTTTTTGGCCGCAGCTAACAACCCTCCACAGTTGGATCTCGGAGGTATGGAAGTCTCTAATTCCTGATGCAATTAATATCTACCCGTGTGCTAGGGTTTTCTTTATAGTAGATTTTGAAAACCCTGAAAGTAAACAATGTATTCTAGATTTCGGCCCTTGGTTTTCGGAAAAATCAAGCCTATTCATGAGGCCATGGAACCCATCGTTCGATCCCTCAACAACAGTCATAACCTCAGCATCAGTTTGGGTGAGATTGCAAAACCTACCCTTGCATCTCTGGAATTTCTCTTCGCTAGAAGCCATTGGAAATGCAATTGCAAAATTTTACTACAAGTGCCCAGAAATAGAGGAATATGCTAGAACCACCTATGCACGCATCTGTGTGGAAATGGACTTCAGTGCCAGATTCCCAGCTGAAATACACCTAACAAGTAAAGACTATCTGTGGAACCAGAGACTGGATTATGAAAGTGTCCTCTTCAGATGTCGACCCTGCTTTGAGACAAACCACCAAGCCAAAAATTGCCCAAAAGTCTCCTAGAAAAATTCTGCTAGAAAAAATCACCACAGATCTACATGGTGGGAAGGAGCACAAAAAGAACACTGCGCTATCATAAAAAAATAATACTCTCGAGAAAACTCTGAATTACAAGAAATCAGGTAAGAAAGAAACAACTCTCAAGACAAGCAGGGGGAAAGCTCCGCCCAACAACAAAAAAGTGAACTCAACAACCCCTCAACATCAATAGTTATGAGGTTTCGAATACCACGCAAAATAAATCTTCATTTAACAACAAAGCAAATCTCCTAGACCAAACTTTTTCTCCGACTATCTTCAAAAGGACGAACACAATAAATTGCGAAGCTAAGACACCAATGTCCTAAGAACCAGAAGAGATGAAGGAGATGCAAGAAAAAGAAAGTTGGAAGACCATAGAGAAGAAAAAAAAAGCTACAACACCAATCTCGCCAAGAAAGACAAGGAGCCAGGCAATTAGAAACTAAGAAAATTATAAGTCCGATAGACCAATTTGATCTTAGTGGACATTAACCACCATTATCTTTTTTTTTTTTTGTGTAAATCAGCTTTTTATATTAAGACAACAAAACATATTTTACAAAAGGTCTACTCGAGCAGACAAAAGCCTAAAGCTCTACTTTGCAAACATAGCAACTTGACCAAAGGGACCTCCTTCAAAACCCCAAAGAAAACGGGCACCCGGAAAGGATAGACTATCCACCTCGGCCTCGAAGAGAAGACAAGAAGAGAGCAGTGCTAAGCAAGAAGTAACCAGACGAACAGAGAAACAAGAGCCCTACAAAGGATTCTACCCAACATGGGTAGAATCATCTATTCGGCCTTTTTTTCCCTTCTTTTTACCAACTTTGACCCAACCAAGATGATTCTGCTGCGCTGGCAAGATTTGCAAACTGAGCTGGGCTGACGGAGAGATTTCCTTGTCTAAATCCAATGGAGAGGACTCAAGAGTTATTTTCTGCGAGATAGGTGGGATAGTGGATTCCTCAGGACCAGTTGAGGGCGGATCTTGTGCCAGCGAAGCGTCCATACCGTCCTCAGCCCCTTCCTCTTCATCTGAGCTGGAAACAAAATCATCCATGGGGGGCAGGTCAAAAGGTTTCCAGTTTTTGGATTTCGGCTTAGGAATGACATTCTTCTTTTGCGCAGGGATCGCTGGACACGAGCTTTGAAGGTGCCCTGTGAGATGGCAATTTCTGCAGCAGAACGCTGTGTTCTCGTAATCCAGGGTCTGAGTCTAGTGGAAGTCTCCAAATTTGAGAATAATCTGATCCGGTAGTCCTTTACTCATGTCTATTTCTGCACAGATTCTGGCGAAGGTGTATATGCCCTTTTCCCCTCTAGAGGTGTCTGTGGCTAGAAAGCGGCCTAGAGTATTGCCGATTCCTTCAAACACAACAAAGCGCCATAAATGTGCCGGGAGATTAGGAAGTCTGACCCAGATGGGGAGTTTGGTGATGGTAGCTGTAGAGGGATCGAAATCTGGGAACCAAGGGGTTAAGAATAAACCCGTTGAGTCCCAAAACCAGGGGCCTTCAGTTAATGCTTTTTGATAATCCTCACTGTCAACAAACACTATAATGAAGAAACCTTTTGATCATAGAAGAACCTTGCAATTGTTGGTCCAATTAGAGTGAATCCATTTGTAGAGATCTGCTGTGCGTGGCCAAAGCCCATTGAACTTGCAAATAATGCCATACTCTGCAAACATTTGGAATTGCCTATCCATCGAAGGATGCATTACTTCAATGGAGGGGGTTTCCTCCAGTTTTTCCACCAAAAAAGGTTTTGGAACCTAAGCTGGTGGAGCGGAGTTCTTGGGTTTCTGAGCATGGACAACATCTTTGTATGAAAACGCCACAGCTGAAGATGACTGTCCAACAGCTCCCCCTCTCAAACGAAGGGAAAAGATGATGGAGGCATTTCTTTGAATGTCGTAAAAAGAAAGGGGAAAGAGATCCTCAAGCTGTTTACCTTTGAAGAGGAGTCGTTGAGATGCAAAGGGAATCCCCATCCTATATTCCAGGATTTGCTTGAGGTCTTGCACTAAATCCGCAGAGCACACCCACTGAAGCAGGGTTTTGCCTGAGAGGAGCACGATTAGGATCTGGAACGATGTAGAGTGCTCCGGTTTCTGCTTTCCTCTACAAATCTGAGACGAGAGGAAGTTGGTGCATGCACAGCTTGCTAAGGGTCCAACTTGTGCCTATTTCTTATTTCCCTTCGCTGGGCAGCACACGATCTTAATCACTGGGTTTGGCTTGAATGGAGTTGTGGCCTCTCTGAAGCTTGCGGCGCCATTTTCTGCAGGGCCGAGCAGAGGCCAGACGATGGCTGAACACTGCATCTCACGACGGTTTCTTAGAGCCTCTCCATAAAATCTATTCTGTGCATAGTTCGAGATCAGTCCCCTCCATGAGACCAACTCTCGGCGAGGCATTCCGTCAAACACTTGCCACGCATCCTCCCGTGCATAGATTCCATAGTTACTTGGACTTGAGCGGCCACAGTTACTTCGACCTTTTCGAGCTACAGTCGCTTCGCTGGACTCGCTCTCAGCTTGTAACACTTCTAACGCAGTTGCAGCCCATATTGCATTGGAAAAATCAACAAAACATAACACAAGAGGATCTCCACCAGGACGTCGAGCCTCCTTTTGTACCAGTCGAACTTCTTTGAATCCAATGAATGGACGGAAAATGTGTGTAGCTTCCCTGCGAGTACAATCAGCAGGAAGACCCTCAACAAGGAGGGTATTTGACACGTCAGATGGAAGGTTCTCATCAGGCCTTCTCAAAGGTTCTCTCAATCCCTGCGACTCTGACCTTTGATAGCCCAAACCTAGGCTCCCTAACTTCCCCCCAAGTCCAGGATCTGCACTTCCAATGCCTGGCCTCTGACCCATTAAAACAGAGTCAGGAAGGGACGAACTTGACAATCCTCCATGACCTCCACTGTCTCCTAACCTTGTCCCAAGGGAGCCTCCCAAACCACCAATAGTACCTGTGAGCATCACCCGATGCAATGAGTGCTAAGTGAACTATTCAAAAATCATGAGAAATTAGTCAGTTACGACTACCTTTCATGGAAATGGTCATACGTGAATGAATTACTTAACGCAGTTGAATCCCAAAATGATATCTAAAATATTACCAGATGTTAACCCCCCACCATAATATGAAAGCCCATTTCGGACGTGAGAATCCAGAGATCCAGGGGCTTTGGATTCTCGTAGAAATGGTCGACCCGCCACATCAGGTAAAAAACCAGAAATATCACGACCGCCAGAAATCCCTGCTGGCGGGAGATCACCACGAGCGTGCTTAGTCGGAGCTGGAATTCCTAATGAGCTGCCATCTCTCCAGTAAGAGTCTGCCATTAAGTTCCTTCAAACCCTCGGGAAAAATTACTTGCAGCAACAACTTTCGACATTAACCACCATTATCATCATGTACTTAAAAATATATATATATATATATATGACATCTAAATATACAAATTTTTCTTCCAATTTGATACTCAATAAAATGTAAACACATTTAGAAATTGGATTCCTATCAACTCTAGATCATACACAATTAAGTTAGCCAAGATTTTACCAAAATGCCTCTCAACCAAAAATATAAATTAACAAATACCATTGGTTTAATTAAATAACCTACCAGTAATCTCTTCACCTATCTCTTTTAATTAAATAACCTACCACGTCATCGCTTCACCCATCTCTTTGTCATAGTCTGTCGGGTCGATTTGCTCACAGGTGCTATCACTTTGTCATACTCTATCGGGTCGATTTGCTTGCAGGTGCTGTTGGAGAATCCAGAAGCACTGAGTGAGCTTGGAGGCCATTATATTCCTACCCTCTGTCATAATGTTTATGCAGATGTCTCCTAACCGTCATTCGAATACACATGAACACGACTACAATTCTCTTTCTCCAGGCGGAGAAAGGGAGGCAAAACGCTCATTGGCCGATACGGTTTTCCATCTGTCAGATCTGAATTGTTGTGCTGCTCTCTTCAGAGTACAAATATTTTGATCATACTCATCCATGACTTTCTGTTCCTCAACTAACTGTTGCTCTGTACCCGGTTTAGAAATCACATTGTCTTCTGTAAAAACGTCAACACAAGAAATCGACATACGGAAATTGCATCGTTTTTGGGGGATTTTCGATTAATTTTAAAATGAAATATATCATTAATTTTAAAAAGAAATCAAAATACGAGAAAATTCCGCAAACAAAGCTGTAAAAAAAAAACGATTAGAGTACCCCATGTAAATGCTTCTGTGTAAGCAACATAGGGGAGGACCAACTATGGTTCACAAGAGAGACCAAAATTACAAACATTATTTAAACTGTAGTGGAAAGAAAATAAAAAATGCGCGATTGGCATGGCCGTGAAGGTGTGCTGTAACTGCCTCCAAAAAAATGCCAAGTTCTTATTCAAATTATAAAGTGCCAAGTTTTTATTCAATTAACGCTATTCCTATTTTGGATGATGGGGAAAATAAACAAACGGAAATTAAACGGTGAAAAGGAGATTTTGGCGCCAAAAGTTGTATGTGTTTGTGGGTTCGCGGTAGGAGGAATCCATCAATCGATGACCATTCACTGGTTCAGTACCAGACCAATCTCTGCAAGCGAAAATTCATTTTATCTTCATACGTTTTAGCTTGACGTGCATTATTAATTCAGTCAAACCCAGTTTACATTCAGGGTCCAAGACATAACAAGATAGATGACGGTTCCAGCTTGAAGACCCCGCTCATCTGGAGAGGACGAGGACAGTCTGAAGAGTGCAAAAGGTAAGCGAATCGTTCTTGGTTTCTTTCTTTTTTTTTCATGCCGTTAAACAGACAAACAAGGAAGAACACCAACACCTCCACCACCTGCTAACTTTGGTCCCCTTTCTATTCCTCATTCCAGAGTGCACACGAGTTAAACCTCAACCCTCGTTGGAGATATGCTGAACCGTTGAATTTTGTCAAAACATTCGCATTGAACAAATGTCGTAATTTTTAAGGGTTTCTTTCCTTGTACGCCCTAATGTCTATGAATAACATTCTCATGTCGTGGGTCCAAAATAACTAAAATAACGGATGCATCCACTACAGTAAATTTCTCATCTTTTTCGACTCTGAATTTTTGTTGCTGTAGTGAGGTCGGAACAGAAAACTGTGTAGCTTGGATCGAGGCACCGATAGTCATAGAGACAGGGTTCTTTGAAACTACCGTAGTTTAATGAAGTAATTCTAACACCGAGAAAAAAAAAGAGATGTTTTCTAGATTCCTTTGTCTTTGTAATCAGTTTAGGTCTGGGCTTCTGGCCGTAATGACAAGCTGCAGTATACTTTAGACATCTGATTGGATTTTGTATGTTAAAAACCTCAATACAATCGAGTTTCTTGCGTGGTTCTTCTTTCTGGCATTATAATTAAGGCTTTCTTGGAATGGGTTTTTAATACTGTATATATATGGTGAAATCTATTTCGTTTGGGAATTTTGCATGCAGTGTTATTTCCAACACCTCCACGAGGGAAAAATAATAAAATATTTGCTGGTTTCCTTTTCGTAATGAGTTTATATTGGAGTTGTCTATAATGCGATTTTTTGGAGATTCCGGTGACGGAATCCGGTGGAAGAAATGAGGTTAAATCTTGATTTTTAGCAGTTAAAATGGTTTTTTAACTGCATATTTGGATTCAGCGCCCTGGAAAACCCCCTGGGAGCCATTGATTGTGCAGAAACTAGCTATCAAACTTGGGATTCCAATGAATTGCCACCGGATTTTGACTGGAAAAATCCGCCAGAAAAACTTTCAAAAAGTCGCGTTATAGACTACTGCGTTTATATCTGGGCCTTTGTCAGTAATGGAAGGCCGCGGTCTAATGTAAAGATTTTGTGCCCCAAAAACCTTGCCACAGTCGAGCTTCTCCACGTGGTTTTGCTTTATGGTATCGTAATCAGAGCCTCAGAGCCTTCTTATAATATGACATATATTTGATGAAAACTGAAATATGTTGCCATTGATGCTTCGAAAATCGCTACAACAACATTGAGGATAACCACCTAGTCGGGGACTAGTGGATCCGACTAGAGATAATGGAATCAGTGTCCCAATAAAATGTGATAGAATGAATGGAGAGTACTTATAACCAAATCTAGGTGATAAATTGGAGTGATTATAAACTGAAATACATGTGTTAATATATCTATTACTTGTGGTTACAAAACAGAAATACAATGACAAAAGTATCTAATGTATGTTACTCTACTCATGAAAGAAATAGTTTTGGTCCAGTGTTTCTCATTAAGATGGTTTCAAGAATACAAAAGTGCAAGCTCTCAAAGCCTTCTCTATAAAGCTTCAAGACCCTGATCCGGTCATTCTACTAAGATAAGCTTGAAAGTACAAAAGTGCAAGCTTATAAAGCCTTTCCTTATAAAATTTGGGGACCCTTTCTTTGTAGACATGAAAGGGTTTATATAGCAAAACTAAAATGTAAAAATAGATGATACATAAAAAGTGTTGAGGAGGTTGAAACAACTCTCCTTCAAATAATAGACAATAGAACAAAAATAGAGGTTGTTGGAAAGACAAGATCATGAATGTAAATGTGTTTATTCTTCCATTCGTTGTTTGAGCTCGTAAATATCTAACATTGGCTTAACTTAAGGCGTTGACCTATCCTCATGTGTAGTTGTCCAGTGTACACTGCATCTGAAAGCGCAGGAAGCATATGAGTGGATGAGTTAGCGAGGCAGCAGAGCATTAACCACTGACTGTGTGGCTTCACAAGATATTTCCAGCACATCTCCTAGTCAAGTTTTGTCAACTTTTTAATTGCTTTTTCCTTTGCTTTTGAAGTTTCCTACCATTGCCTTTCCAGAATTTTAATATCAGGAAGATTACTAGGTGGGCATTCTTGAATCAGGTTAGCATTATGCAAGTTATCATTGACAGTTTCAATGATGTTATTAGCAACATCATGTTGCCCTGGACGCTGCTCTTTCTGCCTGTTTCAACTGAATGTCCCAATCAGTAAAGAGGATTTCCTTGTGAGACTCCTCTATTCTGGGAAGATCTGCTGCTTTGCCTTTTGGTGTATCTTGCCATGCTATAAATCCCAAGATTTTATCATCAATGTCATTGAAAGTCACCCTCAAATCAAATGATTGATTCATTAGTGAATCACTTTTGAGTCTTGACACATAGTGGATTGATGATTGTTAACTTTTGACAGCATATCGCTTGTTGTTGAGATAATAGGGTGTTTAGCTCCAATGTTTCCTTATAAAGGCTTCTACTTTAGGATTGTCTTTCAACTTATCAAGTGAAAACTGGAGTTGTCAAATTTGAGTATCCTTAGTATTGATCTTTGCCTGATGTTGGAGCTTTAATTGATCAAAGCTCTGCTGGAGTTGGGACAACTGTGTCTTCACTTGTTGATCAGTACTTTGTTTTTCCTCCACCAACTGTTGTTCCCACTATTGAATCCTTTTTTCCTTTTCCCTAATCAGTTGTCGAACTTTTGCTGCTTTATTAATCATGGCAGATGCATAAGCACCTGCAAACTGTGACAGCTTTTTTAAATTCTCTGAAGGATCAGTTTGTGTATCCTTCCACACTATGTCCATTGATATATCATTGGGAATGACTACTGATGATTGCTCCGTTCTTCTATTTTTCCCTTGTCTTTTCACCACAACCTGATGTTTGGGACTGTAACAGACGTCGAGAGAAGGAATTTCCTCCACTTTAAGGACAATTTTGGATGAAGGGAATGCCGACATGATTTCAATTTCATATGTAGTGACAACTTTATCAGAATCCCTATTAGTAAACGAGCTCTATCTAGTATTCTGGGGTGTGCTGACTGTTTTCTCCAACTCAATATTCTTTTCCCCTTGTTGTCCTTTTAACTGCTGATCAAATTGTTTCCAAGCTTCATCCAGTTCATTATTGAAGGGAGTTTTTTTTTTTGACAAAAACGGTTAGTTTTTATTTGAAAATCGGCAAAACAGCTGCCAAGGGCTTAAACACTGATACTCTGCAGATCCTTGTTATAATCGGTAGGGACAGAAGAATAGGTTTTTGAAAAGCCCGCTGAATGATTTACACTGTGATTGCAGATGGGGGATTGAAGAAGGAGTTACAGCTTAGACAAAATTCCTCCTTGATCCTGCATTTTGGGCTTCTAAAAACTAAAGACCAAAGGTAAATCCTAACAAACTGCAGTAATAAATAACAACATTTACAAAGCATATCAATCTATATCATTGTGATTGATGTGTCGAGCAGTGGACTCTTCAGGTTTGTCATCGGTACCGACTTGCTTCAAGCTTGACGAACTTGTTGGAGCTGCGTTTTTCTTTTCTGCTATTCCTTTTGTGTTGTTCCGTTTTTCTACTGTTCCTTTTCTACTATATTTTCTGCGGTTCCTTTTCTGATGTTCCTTTTTTGTTGTATTTTCTGCTATTCCTTTTTTGTTGTTCCTTTTGTGCTGTTCCGTTTTTTCTGTTGTTCCGTTTTTGTTGTTCCTTGGAGTTCCACTGCTTTTGCTTAGCTTGCAGATAGGAGACCCATCGCGCCGGAATGCTGGATTAACCTGTGAATCACTGCATTTTCTTTTTGAAACCAAGATTGATAAACAGGCCTTGAGGTGGCCCTCTTGAACTCCCCAGCACCTACCCACCGTGCCACTTAATAGCAGACAGCTCAAAAGGTTCGAACCTGAAGCTTTGGAGAAGTTGAACCAGCGAAGTACAGAGGCCCAGACATCTCCAGAATTAAGGAATGCTGCAGTCCGATTCAACCTCATTGACTAACAGGGATCTCCTGCTCTGGATAGAGGCTAGGTTGGCTGCCTCATCTGCCTGTGATTTTAACTTTCTCAGCACATGATAGAAGGAGATTTTGTAAAACTTGGGCAACATTAGTCTGATTTTTTTTAGGATGGGGGCTAACTGCACCTGAGAAGGAATCTTTTGAGAGTTCATAGCCTGAATAGTTAGTCTCGAGTCTTCAAAGACTGAGATGGAGAGGAGATTCCTCTTAAAAGCCAGCTTTAGACCTTGCCACAGAGCTAGAGCCTCCGCTCTGTTGTTTGTTTCGTGCCCCAGACCCCAAGAAAAGTGCAGCATAGTTGAGCCACCTGGGCTTAAGATAACTCCTCCGCCACCCGCCTTTCCTAGGTTGCCCCATCGAAGAAAAGGCAGTGGTCATCCAAAGCAGATCTCCATTTGATGAATTCTTGTTCTTCCAGACGAATTTCCCAGTGAGAAGAGGCCCCATCGAAGAAAAGGCAGTGGTCATCCAAAGCAGATCTCCATTTGATAAATTCTTGTTCTTCCAGACGAATTTCCCAGTGAGAAGAGGCTTTAGTAGGAGGAATGGGTCTATTCTGATGATTAGGAACAAGCTCTTTTAACCATTGATCTTCCTCGTTGTCCAGAGTCGTGCCATTTCTTATGTTGGATTTGGTTTCTAAAGCCTCCCTCAACAAGGCTTTGATCTTAGTGATAATTCTGACCGAGTTGCAACTCTCCTCCCTAAAAATTATGTTGTTCCTCTCCAGCCACAGTTTCCAGCATGTGAATTTGGGAATCCACATCTAGCCAGTCTTGAGAAGGTTTTTTTTGGAGAGACAGAACGGGGATAACTTGGCCCAGTTTCGAAGAAGGTCCTGAATATTTCCTGGAAGCTCCATATTGTCAGGTCCTAACATCAGGACACCCCTCCAAACTTCTTGAGCAAAGGGGCACAATAAGAACAGGTGGTTAGTCGTTTCTTCGTCCGAAACACAAAGAGGGCATCTGGAGGGACCTGCCATTCCACGCTTCCTCAAGTTATCTCCAGTGAGGATACTTTTATGCGCCATAGTCCAGCAAAAGAACTCAATTTTGGGGAGAGCAGGAAAAGACCAGATAAATTTCCATTGAGTTGGCTCTGGGGGGACACTAGGCACATCCATCAAACTTTTGTAACCTTCTGCTACTGAGTAAGAGCCTGAAAGAGAACCCCACCCTCTTTTTTCCTTAGAAAAGGCCTTTAGAGATTTTCCTTAGAGCAAATCCATCAATAACTTGGCTTCACCATCTAGCCAATGAGGGACCTCCCCCAAATTCCAACCATCCCATAGACTTTCTGCATCATTTGTCCAATTGGAGATGTCCCAAAGGGTTTCCAGATTGCTGGCCTGGAGCCAAACTCTGATGTTTTCAAGATTTGCCATCTGATTCAAGGGTTGATCTCCAAGAATCGAGTCTTCCCAGATTTTTGTTTTTTTTCCCATTACCTGGGATCTAATAAAGCTTATGACTGAAATGTTTCATAGCTGTCAGACAAAGTTTGAAAACTGGGGATTCTTTGGATATTCTAGGAGGCTGGTCCAAACACCTCAAGTGCTGCCCATGAAAATATTTTTTCCACAAAACTCTCTTGCTCAAACTAGGATTCCCAGAGACAATGTTCCAAAGGAGCTTGGAGCCCAGAGCAAGATTTTGGGCTGCAAGATCCCGTATTTGAAGACCTCCTTCCAAGAATGGCTTCTTAATTATGTCCCAATTTACTAGATGGAGCCTTCTTTCATTATTTTTCCCTCCCTCCCACAGAAATCTTCTAAGGAGACCGTCCACTTTACTGATAAAGGTTTTAGGAGCTAGAAGAATGGAATTCTAATAAACCGGGAGACTTATGAGAACAGATTTCATTAGGATTACCTTCCCAGCATTATTCAACCATGAGGCTCCCCAAGCTTGTATTCTGAGTTTTAGCTTGTCTAGCAGGGGCATCCAGTGAGCTACCTTAGGATTTGATTTGAAGATTGGGATCCCAAGATACTTAAAAGACTCCCAGGTCAAGGTTCTTTCCATTTCGAAAATCCTTGTTATGTCTGTCAAATCCTTGGTCGAGCAATTCCAGCCAAAGATCGTGCTTTTTAGATAGTTAATCTTGCTGCCCGAAACCTCCCTATAAATTTCTAGCTCTTTCTTGAAGGTTCTAGCAGAATGTATGCTAGCTCCTCCTAGTAATAAAGTATCATCAGCAAACTGGGCATGATTTTTGTCTTTAACATTTTGAGCCATTCTCAGGCCTAGCAGAGTTTGGATCTGTTGACAGTAGTCTAGCTGGAAGCTGAGCACCGAAGCTTGAATGGCGTAAAGAAGCGGGGACAAAGGGCAACCTTGTCTTAGCCCCCTCGAGGCCTGGAAGAATTCCATTGAACGACCATTGACCAGAGGCGCAATCCAAGGGGAGGCAATGTAGGCTTTCACCCAAGTTATGAGAGCTTTTGAGAAGCCAAATTTCCCCATCACAGAGAACATGAAATCATGTCTCACCCTGTCAAAGGCATTTGTCAAATCTAGCTTAATCACCATGCCTTTCTCTTTTCGGTGACAGCTTGAATGAATTGCTTCTTGCACCAGCACAATATTGTCAAGAATCTTTCTCCCTTTTATGAATCCTCCTTGGTTTTCAGGGATGATGACCGGCAGAATTTTCTTAAGACAGTTGGCTATTATTTTTGTAATCAACTTATAACTTGTATTACACAAAGAGATGGGCCTGAATCTGCTGAAATTGGTGGCACCTTTGTCTTTCGGAATCAAAGCAAGGAAGGTCGAGTTGGTGCTGCCTCCAATCTTGGTACAGGTCTGAGAATTATGGATCATTCTCAGAAGGTCTTTTTTAATTATAGGCCAGCAAGTCAGATAGAACCTTGCTGTGAACCCGTCAGGGCCCGGGGCTTTATCCGGATCCATGCAATCCAGAGCATTTTTAATCTCATTCATATTGATCGGAGCAGTCAGCATGATATTGTCGGAATCTTGGACACAGTGAGGAATAAGATCAATCGAATAAGCTTGAGAATCAATAGGAGGGTCTTCCGGGGCAGAATAGAGATGTTTGAAGAAGGAGTGGGTTTCTCACTTTATGCCATCAGAATCTTTAACCATAGTGTTTTGATAGCGAATTTCATTTACTGTTTTGAAGTGCTTGCGTGCTTCAGCTTGCTTATGGAAGTAGCTTGTAACTTTGTCTCCGGCCTGTAACCAAAGATTTTTGGACTTTTGTCTCCAAAACTCTTCTTCATCCCTACTTGCTCTATGGAGATCTTTTTGCAGCTCTACTTCTTTTTGAAGAAGGATTTGCGATACATCGAAGTTCTCCATTTTTAATTGGTGGCTTGCTAAGCTGTCTTGTATCTCCTTTCTTTTGGCGGTGGGCGTTTTCAACCTTTTAGCCCACTCCTTGAGCTTCCTTTTAAGTCTCCTCATCTTTTATTCCCACACAAAGAAAGGGGATCCTTGAACTTGCCGGTTCCAGGCCTCGGTGACCACCTCTTGGAATCCTTCTTGATGAATCCAAAGAGAACTGAATCTAAAGGGAATGGGGCCAAGGTTTCCATCCAAGGAGAGCTCAAGCAGAATGGGTTTATGGTCAGAGGTGTAGTTCGACAAAATTTTAGAGGTGGCCATTAGACCACAAGTCAAGAAGGAGGATTGGACAAGAAATCTGTCCAGACGAGCAGCAATGTGGCCTGGGCCTAACCTTTTGTTTGACCAGGTGAATTTCCTAGATGTGGGCTTGATATCCTCCTAATCCCAATCTAAAATGAGGTCTTCAACCCATTCTCTTGCTGGGTCCCTGACCAGCAAGCCCCCCTTTTTCTCTTCTGCAGCTAGTGTAACATTCAGATCACCTGTAATAATAATATTTTCTAGATTGTGCAAGAAAAGATAGGACTGGAGCAAGTCCCAACAAATTTTTTTCTCAAAGGGTAAAACCGGAGCATAAAGATTGAACATACTTACTTGGTGGCCAGATTCTTTATGGAGGAGCTTAGTGAGTAGCCGATGGGGGCAACATTCTTCGTGAATCAGATCATATTTGGAGCTGTTCCAAAAGGAGGCAATCCCTCCAGAGGCGCCTATGGCGCTGACTGCTCTCCCTTGGCCTTTATGCCTGAAAACTTTGCTTGCTTGGAGGAGTAGAAAGTCCTCCATTTTTGTCTCTTGGATGAGAGGGATTTCAGGAGAGTACATCCTCACAATGTCTTTCAGAGCTTCTTCTTTCAACTTGCTGCCTAATCCTCTGCAATTCCAGGAGACGTATTTCATTATTTACTAGCTTGGGAGGTTGTGGCCCCTTTTGGAGCCTTACCATGCTTGCGCCTAGATCTGGTATTCATCATTCCTTTGAGAGTTTTCTAAGAACCTTGGAGAACATCCAGATAAGTTTTCTCCTCTCTCTGTTTCTTCTTGGACTTTCGACCCCTGGCTGACTTGATAAGAGTGACTTACGAGTTGTCTGAGTCTGAGACTCCATCTACTGAATCTCCCTCAGAATCGGAGCCCAGATTGATGTGCTCCTTGTTTTCTTCTTTTTCCCCTTGTTCGTCCTCTGATGGAGGAAGAGATGACTTTGCTTCAGCTTGTTTCACTTTCTTCGGCAGGTCTTCTGGTTCCTCTTGGATCCCAATGGCATCTGTCTTCTCCCCAGAGGAAGAACCCTCTTTAGGACCTTCTTTGGCTTTTGGTTTGGGCCGGGGCTTCACCAATGGCCCTGAATTTTTCTTCTTAGTTAGTTTTGGGACTACTTTACCCTTTTTGATTTCTTTCCATCCTTCTTCGTCAACTTTGTCCCCGGTTGGAGCTTTTGGGCAATTTCTTTGGAAGTGTCCATGTTCGTGACAGGTTCTGCATTTGAACAACAATTGCTCGTAATCCAGTTTTTGATAGTGATGCCATTCTCCGACTGTAAGTTTTACTGCTTCAAGCAGTCCAGCTTCCAGATCGACTTCCACACATATTCTTGCGCAAGTATATTGGCCCTTGTTATCTGCTTTGTCAATGAAACTGTCGAGACCATTTCCAATCTTTTGCAGGGTGTGATAGCTCCAGCAATGGATCGGAAGATTAGGAAGCCGGACCCAGATTGGGACCTCTTTAGAGGAATCGATTGAGGGATCGAAGTCGAGGGTCCACTTATTAAGATACAGACCCTGATTTCCCATAAAATATGGACCATTTCTGAAAAACAAATCTCGATCTTCTTTGGAGGTGAACTCGAAAATGAAATACCTTCTTCCGACAGCATAGCAGATCACATTGTTTTCCAGCTAGGGCCTCCTGCTGCGTTGGATCTAGTCATCTATTGTTTTTGTTGATGGCCAGCGTCCCATAAATTGTCCTACCAACCCTCTGCCAGCCAGGGCTAGGGTGATTTTTATTAGTTGGTCTTCTGGCAGGGTGATCTCAGGAATTCCCTCCAGTTTTTTGATGAATTTCGGGACTTCTAGAGTCAAACGTTTCTTCCCTTTCTGTGAAAGAAATCTTCTAAAATCTTCTTTTGAAGAGATAGGCGGGGTGGGAGAAGGCTCCCCACCCCCTGCGCACTCATGGCGGTGGCTACGCTCCTCTGTGCTCACAAATATCGTTGTGCCAGCAGTAGCACACGCTAAGGGGGCAGAGCCCGATTGTGGGGATGCCGGGAGGGGAGGTTGAGAGCCCAGCAGTAGGTGCTGTGGAGGGCCGCTGGGGCCGAGGAAGCAGGGGCGCGGGAGCTCCAGATTAGAACGCGCGCGAATATTGAAGGGAGTTTTATCAATATGGATTTCTGTTGATTTATCTTCCACTTCAGTATCTTTAGAAACCTGCTCTGAGTCCCGATCTGAATTCTGTCATGAATTTTGCTCTAAATACTGCTCTAAATCCTGTTCTGAATTCTGCTCTTCTTGGGAAATCGGTCGTGAAATCCTCAACAGATCCAAAGGGATGTTCTACAGTCTTTTTTCCCTGTATTCTTTGAATTGCGCTAGCTTTTCTAGATTAAGTTTCAATGTAGCTAGGTGTTGTGCTTGTGAAAATATCTCAACAGACTCAAATAGGTCATCATAGTCATCACCTTCATGACTGAATTGCCTGATTTTTACTTTAGTAGTGCTACTTTGTTTGGATCAAACTGTCTGCTAGCTACAGTAGCAAGATTTAAACATTTTATGTTATCAATTTCAAACGAAGCATGCTTGAAATCATGTAGAGCATATACACCACATTGTATAGGGAATGAAGGCCATAGAGATTTCTTGGATTCCTTTAGGGTTTTGTCAATACATCCCCTACAGTTTGATAGGCAATCTCCCTGGCCAATATTTTGTCAGGGACATATAATGGGAGAACATGAGGAGCTGCCAGACTTCCATAGACTCTAGCATAGGTAAATAGTTCTTCAGCAAACCACTTGCCTATAGGTATGAAATCAATTTTGGCCTCTTCGGATAGCCTTGGGGTTCTTTTATCAAAAACGGCTTGGTGTATTGGCATAATGACTCCGTGGCAAATTTTATAAAAATGGGCATGGAAATTAGACTCCCATAGGATTTTACGATATACATGGATAAGAGTGGGGTCTTGAATGGTCCATTTCCATCCCATCATTGGGAAATCTGATGTGAAATAGACTGCATCCATCATATATGCGCTCATAAAGAATGGTGGAACTACTCTAATAGTAACGTACCGATTTTGTCTGTATTCTCGGATTTGGGAGGCAATATTATTTGAAAGGATAGTGCCCCAATCCATTATATAAGAATCTGATGTTGCCTCAATAAGAGGAACCCATTCGACTGAGAATTTAGCTGTATTTGGGTACCCGAATAGCCTACACATCATAACTGCGACATAACTATAAGGAGAGGCGAGAGAATATAAATAATACATGCCCGACATTTCATATTTGTGTTTGTTTGGGTAGGATCTCCATCATCTAATTGGATCTGATTCCACCTCATTCTCGCTTGCAAACTGTTCGAGGAAAGCTTTGCCATATACCTTCTATGGGTCGGGTATATGGTACATTTTCTTCAAATCTTGACTTGTAAAAGACCCGATGAATGTTTTTCTTGAACTCAAGAATGTCCTATCGGCGATATTGATGTTCTCAATTATCCATTTCACCATATCGATATAAGGAAGGATCTTGGGTCGAGCAATGATCCTGTGAAGAAAAGACCCGACAACTTCATATGTCATGTCCCTTCTCAAACACATTTGTAACATGTTATCTCAACACATTTTTGCAGATTTTTGGCTAAGGAAAAGGACCCAGTAGTTTCGACTCAGGGACTTAGGAGAAATTTTAGCTTAATTTGGTTGCTAGTGGAAGGTGGGGGCCACCCATGTGGGAATTCGAACTAGGCCATTCAAATGGCTTGGAGGGAATTCGAATTGCTAAATGGAGGGGCCCACATGAGGCAAGGAAGGCCCACGAAGACAGAAGGAGGAGGAGGCTCTCATTTGGATCATTCATTCACCTTGCAAATCGAATTTACTTGATTGTTCGCTCAACTGCTTAGCTGAGTCAACTGGTTGTTCCACCACGAATCTCTCAAGCGGGAGATTCAACCTTACCTTTGGGGGACCTTGAGTGCCCACCCTAGGAAGGCAATTCCACCAACGTTTTCAGGAGATCTAAGAGTTTTCTATAGCACCATCATTCAACTACACTTAAGGAATGCGTATTTCTGCGCCACCAGGAGAACACAGAGGGAGATTAAGCCATTGTAGATCAACTACTTTGCCAATGGAGCTAAGGAATTTGAAGGACAACATTAGGCCAACATTCCTTGAGATTTTTGGAGCCAATGAAGCCAACAACCAAGCAGTTCGAATTCTAGGCCGGGAGACAGTGCAAAGGGCCAATCCATCAATTTCGTGGGTCTTGGGGGCAAGAGCTACAACCCGAAAACTCATATGGGAAGTCAAGATATTTGTAGGAGGAATCAACCCAACACTTTTGGACACTTTCCAGGAGGTTTTATAGTCATAATCCAACATGTCGAGTTTTGCAGTTGTAGCTGAAGTTGGGCTCCTTGGTGGTCGAATTTCAGAAGTCTGAACCAGCTAAAATCCTTCGTGGGTTTTTCTGGGTTTAGGCCAAGGAGTCAAGAGCTCGAATCTCATAATTTTCTGAGCATGGAAAGTGGTGTTTTTATCCATTCAAAGTTAGTAGAAAGAGCATTTTTCTTTTGCAGCACAGTGCAGATTGGTGCAACAGTTGTAGCAACCTTCACTTCAGCTTTTGCTCACCTGGGTCTGGTCATGCTTGTCCATTGAGACAAGCCTAGGTGCACCATTCCATTTACTGTTGTATTTTTCTCTTGAAGAAGTAATAAAATGGCTCAGTAATTCCTTATTTCCAACATTTCCATGGGTTCTTAGTGTCTATTCCATTTTTCTGTTTGCTGAACTGATTGTATGCTTGTATACCACTTGTATTCCTACTTAGGAACATTACATCATAGTTGGAGGCTTCAGAAGAGGAAGTAGCATCAGTTGTTACCACTCTCTGAATTACCTTGGGTCCTTCATTTTCAAGCAATTGATACATAGATTCCCACGAGGATGATCCACTGTTTATCGTGCACATAGTGTCTAAGAAAAATGGGGGCATTTTTGTTACTACGGAAACAGGAGGTGTGGGTTGCAAAGCTACCATGGTTTTCTTTCCTTTCTTTGCTTTGGTCATTCTACTACACTGCTGCTTTTTGAGATTAGTCTGCAATTAGAAACATAGAGGAATGAAGAACAACAGGTTTGAAATGCGGGAGCGTTGAACATACAAGGTTTGAAATGATGGCGAATATAGGTTAAATGCGAACAAAAGAAACTGAAATATCTATATACAGACCATCAAATCACCTTGGGGCTTTAAATCATAAATACTGTTACAAGTCTTTAATAACTGAAATCATAGCTTCACGTGATAATTTATTATTCAATTAATAGATCGTATTGCAAAAATCTTTCAAACGGTAATCGTAAACATGTCTCAATGTGTTTTCCTGATATGCGATTGTGATACCATTATACTGACGGTTTGGGTATCGGAAGTTCGCGATGCGATAATCCTAATATCATAATCAGGGGTTTGGAGCGGAGGACAATGGAAATGACCAAAAGCCTTTGGCGATTGCAAAATCGTGAGGAATGATGTGGCAGTGGAGCGGGCTCGACCAATGACTTACTATTATTTTTTAACGTGCTTTTCCGTCGTTTTATTCATTCTTATGATTTTATTAAAGTCATGCTTTAATAAAGAGCTTTATCACAATCGGAAGATCGGAAGTGAATTGAGCGGCCTGCTTTTTCCGATTTGTGATTCATTCAGATGCGACATATTTATAGGGTTGCGTTAATTGTTATATTGGGTTTGGGAGTTTTATCACATATTGCAATCGGAGTGGTCCTCAGGGATTTTTTAAATCGCACTCGTTATAAGTTTTGCGATGCTGGTAAGCTTCGATATAGAGCAAATATTTAACAATACTTAAGGTTTTTAAAGCTTAAGTATGTTTTTGTTCTCGAGGACTATACACATTGGGATATGTGATTGCAATATACTTTATCGCATTGCATCATTTCAAAAGGATAAAACGGGGGGTTGCTCATTAGGACTTGTGTAGTGCGATAACGTTGGGATTTCTTTGAGGCCAACTCATTTGAGTTGTTTGGGCCAATGGAATTTGGATTTTTTATTCAAATAAACTCAAATTTGTCCTTTTAAAACACTGAAATATTTTATTTTTCTATGATTTAAAAATGTAAAGGGTCCCCATTATTTATATAATAATTTCCCAAGAGATTTATATATAAATAAATGGGGGCTTGTTGAATAGCACAACAATTGGCGATTCAATGGAAGAACCAATTATCTCTGACTTATAATAATGAAATTTCTAAAACTTTACTAAGTGAAAATAATTCAGGAAAGGAAAACTATGTTCTAAATATTTAGATAAGTAAATTTACTCTGAATATAAAAAAACTCAATCACAATTCCTTTTAAATCCTCTTATAGATGAAAATACTTTTTGTCTATATCAATCCTTATTGGTTATAAAGATAAAGTAGGGGGCTTCTACAACTTAGCCTTTTAGTATACTCATTTGTCATAGGTAGAGCCACTGCTGCTAGCAAGCATTCATAGCCTCGACAGGGTTACCTTTTAACCATCAATGATTCATAACCCCATCCATTTAAGAGTGCAATCTTTAGAGATAATTTCAAAAGTATATGTATATTTCATTTTTTATTTGTTTACTTTTCTTTTCATAATTTTTTAGCAATACCTAAAAGCCATTGGCTTGGTTTGGTGACCAGAAAGTGACAACGCCATCCACTTGTTGTAATTGAACTGAACAAACTGACTCGTGATGAGACCCCTTTTCTTATGATTAAAATAACTATAAACCATTACCCTAGTTTGATATTCAGTATTGGTAATGTCAATCTACATTTCCCTATCATTATGGTAAGCAAGCTCGTGATAAGAAACAAATCATAGGAAAGTAATGGAGGATTTTGTCAATAGAAACAAAGTGATTCGAGTATTGTCGGTTGTGCCGTGATTTGGTGATTAAGGGGATTGTTTTTGAGCTAAATATTGCCTTGGTTCCATCTCTTATTCCGCATTTTGTTCTTTCCTTATTTGAAGAGCTTGGAGGCTTGCAGTTAGCTTTAAATTTGTGGGTCAAATTTGCCTGTGGAATGTGCTTCGAGCGATTTTATTTTTGCGGCACGAACATGAAGAATTGAAGACGTCCGAGGGAAAATTTCAGCGAAAACTCAAGTGAGTTTGGAGATAATTGTTTTGATCTTCTGCATTTTTGGTGTTGCTTTTGTTTGATCATGACACCTTTTTCTTTTGCTTAAAATCGTGTATTTCAAAGCCATTTAATCCTCATCCGCACGCTTTTAAAGATTTTGACTACATTCACTTTGAAGGTTCCCTGCAATGTTTTTTTTGTAAAATTGGTTTGGATATGCATAAGTTTAGTCCTTAGTCCTTGGTGTTATGTACTTTTCGTGTTTTCCGTTGAAGTTTTTCGTTCCTTTCCGGAGAAGCCACAGATATGTATGGAATCAGAGTAATGAACCCATAATATATATTATTTTTAATGGTTGTGTGGATACCTAATCCTCTAAGGGTTGGTGTGGAAGATGAACAGTCAATGGGAGTTGTTGACAGTGATGGACCCGCCAACATGTCAGGGGATTTCCATGATAAGAAGTCCCAACCAGACCTCAAACCGTTTGGTGTAGGAGTCCCAGCAGTGGGTGTACTGTATCACCTTGATTGTGGTTGCGCACAGAGGCAAGTAATATGTCCTTGTTGGTAGAAAGGGTGTGACATGCGCAGCAAGCCAAGGAAGGTGCATGAATGGTTCTAACACATAGAAAGTGAGGTGAGTGCACCCCTTGGAAACCTGTGAAAGCACACAGCTACAAAGGAAACACACGAGCAAAGATGCATCAAAAAATGGAAAGCAAGTAAGCTAACAATCCAAAGTGATGGTTAAACCAACAACACATCTCAATAAGATTCATACATACTTATATAGAAAGAGTCCATCCATGCATGCGTAAGCAAACAGATACATATATCATTAGAGCAAACAAGATAGCTAAAATACAATAACAACATATGCATAAAACGTGTTGGCTCTGTTATATTAAGAAGTGAAAGTTCCAATCATACAGTACAACCATGACCGACCACTAGTCCCAATAGCGGAACGTTATAGTCATTGCCGTCTGCTCCTCCAAAAAGATTTACTAGCTCTACATCGTGGAGAAGCCAAGGCTTGTTACAATACTCTCCAAGCTTTCGCTAAGATACTCCTATCAAAAGCTTGGCTGACCAAAAGCCTATACAATGAGTTATGAGGTACTATATATAGCAAAGGGTGGGGTGACCCTTGACATTCCGCTTTGTGACTATTCACCTACCCTCCTGACTCTTCAACTACTCTATGACTGTTACATTCAACTATTGACACTTGAACTTCCACTTGACAAGACGTTAGATACAATCTGCACATGTACACATGTGAGACAAAATAGGCTTGAGCAAGCCATGCAAGCTATCACTAACACTTGGATAGTTGTGGTGAGACCAACTCTTCGACATCCTTGTGACGATCGATGGTGGCGAACTGATGCCAAACTTGGTCGTTCGTGATGGTGTCCATGCGCTCAATGGCAACATCCCGCTAAAAGAAAACTCTTGCCCCCATTGCATTCGGGCACACTGATATGACTCCTCTATCCAACTCGTCTGATAACATGCGCATCATCGTCTTGAGTGCAGTTGGACCAACAACATGTTGATGCATAGTGTCTGTGCTGATCTCCAAGTGTGTGCTAGTGACCATGCGCATCAACTTGTCAAAATACATGTTCAGCTCCAGTCGAACTTGCTTCTTGTCTTTGCCTCGATGAGTGCGCCAAATGGGTGGGATCACATGCATGCACATACTGACATTCATGCTCCTGAATACCCTTGCATGTGATCGACAACACTGCTCACCCTGTCTGCTCCATGCCAGCTGCTGGATGGGTCCATAAGCTATATGGGCAGAGTTTCATCAGTCTATGCATGTTGCGCCTCCTGTTGTGCCTGTTCCCATTGCAACTGCTTTTGTTGTCTGTGCAACTCTTATTCTTCCTTGAGTTGTCGCTTCAGCACCTATAACTCCTTCTCTGTTTCTTTCTCTGCCTTCATGTGATCCTATCATCGCGTTGTTGCCTCATAGCCTCAATCTCCAAAGCTGCTTTCATCACGAGTGGATCTGCTTGATCTTGCAGCTTTGTTTCGCCTCTGCACTGTTAACAACCTTCCTCTTGCATTTGTCACATGCAGGTGTGCTACCTTCCACTACTACTGATGGTGTTGCTCGCTGTGATGTTGCTGCCATTTCATCTTGATATCCTTGTCCATGAACAACTTGATGTTTTCATAGATAGGCAAGTTCATAGACACTTGATCAACTGCATTTCCAATTGTGCTCTGAATGGTGCCTTTGACTCTGCTCTCCTGGAAGCCAATGTACTTGTGCTGCTGAGTGGCAGACGAACATCTTTGATACCTAGAGACATAGCAACACTCATGACAAGCAATCTATCAGTCAATAACCAAAACAAACTGAAGGACTGACATGCAACATACCTGTGTGATTGTCTATGAAGTTTGCGCAATTTTCACCGAGAGGCTGGAGACTAACTGCCAAAACTGCGCAAGGCACAGTTTGGGTTGTCGGAAGGCTGATTGACTGCTGGAACTGCGTAATGCACAGTCCAGTTTGGCCTACTGAGAACTGAAACTGCGCAATGTGCAATTTCAGTCAATAGTGACATGCAAACTAGCAAATTGCATTGCGCAGTTTCTGGGGCTAGCAAGGCACTACCTCCCAGAATTGCGCAATGCAAGTGTAGAGGTCAGTGTTGGGCTAGACTTGCGCAATTTCTGGAGAGAAGAAAGAGCCTTCACTTCCAAAAATATGCAATGCTAGCTGGGCAAGGCAAAACTTGGGCTAAGGCAACCCAAACCCATCGACGGGCGATTGAAAACATGAGAAGTTTGGATGCATGGTGAAACTGTGTAAACATGAGTGAATGATCATACATGCAAACAATAAGTGCAGGATTTAGAAAACGGGAAAGCATGCATGTGTGTGAAGCGAGTTACCACAACGGCGGTCGTTGGTGCAAATTAGTGTCATGCATGCGACAACAGTGAGATACGAACGAAAACTGAAAGGGTGCTTCTACAAGCTAAATACATTAAAACGATAGCAAGTTCTCATTGAAATCAAGCAGACAACACTCACACAAAGCGAAACACAAAAAGCGACAGAAACACAACGCAAGACATGAAAAACAGACTTACTCTTAAACAACTAAGTTGAAAGTGTCGAAGAATCCTGGATGTAAGGTGGGATGTCAGAGCTGCAAGATCGATGTGAGGAATGAGCTTTACAACGTCCGGTTCATAAGTTTTCATAAGATCGAGGTTATGACACGCATGCCACAAATCTAGGAAAAAGCGACACTTGGTGAGAGGTTTCTAAAATGATCTTTTCATGTAACCTCTAGATGCTAAAAATAGATCCCTAGATCTAGGGATGCCTTTTGCATGTTGCCTTTTTCTATTTCAGGAAGAGCAACCCATGCATGCAAATCAGTTTTGCTCGGTCCTGGAGGGAACCAGTCAACTTGAAGGCACATGCAACAACCTGCTTGACTGAGAAAGGGATTTCCGTAATTTTTGAGAGGAGCTAGGTTAGCTGTGCTAGAGGGATTACACAATTTCTGGGAGGAGCAGGTGATTGCTTCCCAAAATTGCGCAATTTCTGGGTTGAGCTGCCGTGCTGGGCCATATTGCACAATTTTCTGGAGGAAGGCTGGTTGATTGAATTGCGCAATGTCTAGGACCAACAGGGTACCAGTTAGATTTGCGCAATTTCTAGAGGGAAGGTTGTTTCCCCGCCAGAATTGCGCAATTTCTTGAGGGAGCTGCTCAGCCAGCAGCTGGCCCAAGTCTGGAGTGGCAGCCTGTGAGGGGAGTGAAGCAAGTTATCATAAACAGGCTGGCAAGCTACTGAAAAACCAATGAAGCTCATGTACTTGACAGTGCAAGACACGTTGTTGAGGATGGTTGGTAGGGAGGCTCCAAAACAAAGCTAAGGTAAAATTTTGGAGGGTGTTTGTAGCCGCTACAACAATTGGCGACACACTGGTAGAACTCTAGCTCTCTGAATGGACCTTGTTCATGAAAAGAAAGTCTAACACCCCTGCAAGTGTTGTTCAGTTCTCTGTTTCTCTTGGTTTCCACACTTGCTTGATTGTAAGATGTAGCATCTGTCAAGCCCTTGGTCGGTCGACACACATTCCAAGCCAAGTCAACACAATTGTTTCAATTGGTGGAGGGGTATATTGGCGCACATCATATGATTGTCAGAGTTTTAGTTTCATCTTTGGTGTTGTTCCGCTGCCAGTAGGCCTGGACAGTACCCCAACAGAGTCACGTAGGAACACAAGCATTGCTTCGCTACCAACGAGCCTGGTCAATACCCCAATGGAGTTATTGCATCACCTCTCTGCGCAGGAAAGCCTTTATCTTCTTTCGCATTATTCATTTTTTCACATTTTCATTTTTTCATTTTCATTTTCGTAACTGTGCATAACACTTATTCATTTCAGAGGTGGAAGAGATATCCCAACTTATTGAGAGCAGAAGAGGTTATTGCTTGAGAGAAGTAGTTTATATATACCTCTGACGTGCTTGTTAAGGTTTTCCCCCTCACCTTACTCTACTTGACTGAGCTATCAGGAATTAACCCAAAAACAACCAACTAGGGTAGGTGACACTGGTTAGCGCGCAAGCGTTGTTTTTTCATCAATATTCACTTCAAATAGTACGTATTTTCCATCAACGCATCATGGACTGAAGATAACAAGTTCTTCATATAGAGGCAAGACGACAGATAACCAAGTATTGATAACTGCACAAGTCCTCTTGTACTTTACCTGGTTTGTTTCCAGAGTCACACATAGTTTCATGTGAAACTAACCTACAAACGTAAAAAAAAACAAACAAACCACAAAACAAAGCAAGAGCAGAAGTAAATGCATAAGCAAAGCAAGTAAGCAAACAAACAGAGTGACAAAGTAAGAAGCAAATATGCATACAAACAAACAAACCAAAAGAAAGCACTACTCCTACTTCTAAGATAACGGTGCATGAGTCTGCTCACATGAAGTGATACTTCCAATGCAGCCACCAGCGCATTGGTTGACCCATGTTGGTGAAGGCATGGTTCACGAACAACATCGTTGTGCGAACTAGCAAACATGAAAGATATAACAATGAAGACAACCACATTCCAAGTTTAAATGTGTTCATAGAACATGAGTGAGTGCAAGTGCATGATATGTGGTCCGTGGACTTACCATGGTGTGATGTGACACTGCATGCAGATGTTAAGCATACACACACTCTTGACTGTGACATGCAAGCAAACGAAAGAAGCAAAGGCAACTTGTGTCGCGCACTCGTGCTTGTTGTATAAGATTCCTCCAATGCATGAGCGATGGGATCGTGTAGATTGAGTGGAGGAAGCAAAATCTGAGTGTTAAATTGATCTTCAGTGCATACAGATGAGTGATGAGGAGCGTTGGGTGTTTGAACAATTTCCTGATCGAAGGTGAAACCAACCTCAGGACAGCGAGGGCCTGAGATAACTTGGAGTCTACTCTTCTTAATGTGCTGAGAGTACAAGTGGGTATATTTTCCTCATTATCGTATAATTTGTTGAAATAATGGTCAGAATTGATAATTTATTAGAGTTACTAAGAACTCGAATCGTTTTAACTGTTGAAAGCACAATTAAAGTAAGCGAAGACACTCTCACATATATTCAAACCTCTCTGCAAAATGCACAAGAACAGATTGATTTTTTGTAGCTTGAATCTCAGCTACAACAAGAGGAGTTACAAAAGCATGGTCATCAATCTGAAATTCTCTTTGTTTAGGACAATCCTCTGTTTGAGGTCAAAACAGACACCCATCAACAACCAACAAGTGATCAAATTAGTAAAGTTGACGTTGATCCCCATCATATGCCCATTTTAGGAACATATTTGCATGCAGGTGTGGAAATTCAGTCTGCACTTCCCAAGCCAATTATCAGACCTTGGGATGAGCTTGTCCATAACAAGCACAAAAACAGTCTTGGATATGATAAGGAATTGTCCTTTCATATTCCAGATTACTCAAAGCCCATCCAGTTCCATAGTGTTGGGTTTCTTCATAACAATCTACCTTTAGTTGTTCCGGATCCTTCTCCTCTTCCACAACAACCACAACAAATTGTTAAATGTCAACATTGTCACTGAGTTGGCCATATGAAAGATCACTATTTTGATCTTCATCCATGTGAGCATTTTCATAAAACCACTCATTCTTCAAATAGATGCTTCAAAAACAAGCATTCTACAAAAACAAAGATTCACCTTGGATGGATTGCTTCTTAGCAATGGGCTTCAATAGCCAAGAAGATATTTCAGTCATATGTCAAAATTTCTTCTAGAGTATTGACCAATCTTGCAGTTGAGTTTTCTCCATCTTCTCACCTTGTATCTAACAGGGGTGGAAGTGATGGTCATGTTGACCACTGGAGTGGCATGATGATTATATGAAGACTCCATGCCCAAGGATATCTAGAGGACACTTGTACCATCAGATATCATCAGCCAACAGAATTTTTAAACTCTACTTCTATTTTCTCATCATCTTTCTTGTACCCAGATTCCACACCCTATGAGGAATTGTAGTAAGCGATACTAGTAATGATGATTTTTGAGTTTGTAACATGCTTAGGATGTTGAGACTTGATCAACAAATGGGTACACCTTGGAGTGTTTTTTAATTTGGTTAATCATCCCTTCTTTTTCAGAAACATATATTTGTCTAGGCTTTTTCACTCACTTTTTACCCCAAAGCCAGGGTGCCAGTTTGAAGGTTGATCCCTTAACAAATTTGAATGTCTAGGTAGTCATTTTTTAATTTTTTAGATTTTCCGCATTGCAGAAATTGCAATAAAAATTGTATTTGTAATATATTAAGTGATATCTAGAGAAGTTGTATGGGGTATGAATAATGCAGTTTGTACCTCTCACCCTCAAATTTCTACTATGACACACTTTGAGGGGTTAAAAATGTGTTTTAAACCTTCAAACCCCACTTTTCCTAAGTTTAGTGGGAAATTTGACAATTAATTAAGCCAAAAATTAAATAAATGGAGAAAAATAAATATCCACACATGTTAAATGTTGTAGAAATGAGGTGGAAAATTATGGGGGAGTTAAAGAGAAGTCCCAAGGTCATGTGGACTCCTAAAATCAAGGAAATGACATGTGCTCAAATAAAATCAAATTTCTGGCATTAAATAAGAAAGTTGCTTATTTGGAAATTTGAATTTGTGAAGTTTATGCACATTTGGGAGGATTTGGGAGAATATTTTGTGGGAAATTGTCCCCACATGGGTTACCACCCATATATACTTGTCATTTCATCATAAAATTCGAATTTGGCACATAAGAGAAGAAGAAAATGATGTCCACTTGCCAAAATTTGATTTTTACACTTGGCATTGGAACTCCATTCAACAAATTCAAATTTCTCTTTGGGATTTTCATCTCATGCCACTTGTTTAATCACTTTTACATTGGGATTGGCTCACATAGTTCTATATAATAGAGCCTTAAGCTCTCATTTGTATCATATGTTACTAACTATTGTGCTTGCGGAAGTGTTGCTACCTTGTACACTTTCAGAAATATCAATAAAGACTTTGGCGTTTCATTCATGAGGTATTCCTTTGTAATGTCCCCATTTTTATTTTTCTCCATAGTACAGCCAAGGTGGATTTCCAGGATAGGGGATGGCCAGGTCAGTGGAGCAAGTTTATGTCATTAGGGGTCCCGATGGAGTTTTGAGGAGTTTTTATGGGGTCCTGGCATTCGCTTGGCATATTCATCATCATGAGCAGTTCTGCACATCTTGTTTTTGGTTCCATGACTTGTTGATAATTCCCGTAAAACGAAGTTATTATTGGCATAACTTAATTAATTATTCTCGAGGTGGCATTCTAGGGAGATTAATTGATGGAACACCTCAGTGTAATAGCTCGTTGGAACCGAAACGAGAATATCTACAGGATGGGATGCTGAAAAGTGACTTCTAGTGGCCAAAGAGAGTAGGTGGGCAATTTACCATTTTCCTTACTTAAAAATGACTTTAATTAGTCACTTAATTAAGGAAAAATAATTAATTGGAGAAAATGGGCCAACAGTGACTTAAGTGAAATAAAATAATTAAAAGTTCACTTAAGATAAATTCAATGGAGGAGCTTCTAGAATAATAATAAAATAATAAAATAAGATTCTTCTAGAGGCTTGGAGATCTATCCATCAAATCTATAAAAGAGGAGGAGCGCAGTTGGATACATCTTGGATCTGATATTGTTTCTTGTATGAGAGGTTGAGAACCCGGTTCTCTACTCCAGCAGTAGCCCCAGGACGGAAACCCTCGGGTGATTCAGTGAGAGTAGGCGAGCACCCATCTCTTCCCTTGGTGAGTCCATTCAAGATTCACAGGTTGCAGTTTATTGGTTTTCAGTTCGTTTGGAAGGCCGATTGCGACATTATTGTATATCTGTTTGAGGCTAGTTTATCTCAGCTATATGGGTGTATGTGCATGTAAACCCTAGTTTATCTAATATAATAAAGCTGAGGTTGTTCATGTTCATTCTGTTATGGGATTGCACTATTTTTTCTGTTTAATTTTACATGGCAATCTTCTGTTTATGAATGAAATTTTTATTTGGAATTTTTCTGAGTTAAAAATTTGAGCTTGTTCCAAATTTATCTCATTTGGGACATTACATCCTCCTTTTCGAGTGTGATGAATTGTTGATCATTGGTATAATTCCTTTTACTCATGTTTTGATCTAATTTGTTTCCATTTACTCTTGTAGATTTGTTAATGTAGAGCTATCTTGCATTGACATTTGATTTAGAAGTATGCTCTAGGTATAAAATGCTCTAGTTGGTTTTAAATAAATATTTAGAGTTTTTTTTATCATTGTTTATTACTAATCTATATGGAACTAATTCTTGATTGAAGTTTTGTAGAGGGAACATCTTGTTGGGATCACAAAATCAAGCGTGAGGGGAAGTCTTTGGAGAGACCAACCCACTCTTGATACATTCTTAAAGGAGCTCTCATTTGTTCTTTGAGCCTTCATAGTCTTATCTTATAAAGTGGCTTTGCAGGGGTTTTGGCACATAGCTTGTACACAAGCCAAACACTTCTAAATTTAAATATCTTTTAAAAAACATTGTACTTCATTTATTTCATTTGTTATCTAAGAGCTTGAAGATGGCTAAGCAAAGACGAGAGTTTACTCTCATTCTTTAGCTTAACCTTTTGTAAATTATTATTATACATATACATTTTAACTTGTTGATTTTTTCACTAATACTTATTTTGCAGTCATTGTTTGGATTGCTTGCTAACTCTTGTGTGGCAGATTTTGAAGAGCAACCTCCCGCAACATCTAACAAGTATTTGCAGGACCTTTGGAAAATGTTGGGGGTTCGATTTCCAAGGATGTCGTGAGCCCTTTTGAGGCTTATTTTGGTCAAGTCGAGTTCACTAGAGGGTTGCCCATTTTCCTCTCTAAGTTGTTGGCATTTGGAGGAAATTCACACTTTGTTTCCCTTGCATAAGTTTTGTGAAATCTTGTCATTACTTTATCAAGAAAGGAGGTATGGTGTCCAAGTTTCAAGCAATTATTGTGAAGACTCTCCTTGAAGTTTAGTTGAGAACTTTGAAGGGCCGTCTTTTTATTGTAATATTAAGAAAAGATTTAATTTGTTTGTGGGAGCTTGGGATTTCTGCCATGGTATCCTATCTCCCCATTTAGAGGGAGGCTTCTTTTGGGTGGATTGACATTTGCATGGTATAAGCTTTCACACTTCATTCACTTACATGCATGCTTTTATTTGGAATTAACACAACCTCACTATCACATTTCATTAAGTTAAAGTTTGTTACAATTTCGTTTGAGCTTTGCATTCTCTATCTCATTGTTGCTTGAAGCTACAAGCATACACTTTACTTTGGGAAATTCATCCTTTACATGCAAGCATTTTATATTCTTAACAAAATTTGATTCTTTTCCATTTACCTTGGTAAATTGTTTCATGAACACTTGAATACATGTTTCATTTTTATGCTACATTATTATCTTGAAAATTGGAGCAATTTATTGTCATTGTCTATTTGAAACAAAGTTTACTTTCAATCAAATTACTTGTATCATTTTAATTCATTGATGAGACACATGCAACACTTTTAAACTAGTTTTATTCCTCCAATTGAATTTATAATTGCAACTTATGTTGAACACTATTTCATTTCCAAGCATTGCAAAACAATCTCTTTGAAGTATTTGCATGTAGCATTATTTTAATTTGGGGAATTAACACAATTTGCATTTCATCTAGGCATTTTAGTATAGGAAGGCTCCAAGCCTCATTAAAATTTACCTCCAACATAAGTTGGTTGAAGTAGACTTCTTAAGGATCTTTTACTCCTCTATTGACTCATTTTGAGATCCACATATTTGGGCGAGGGTGAGATCTGAGGATTGAAGAGTTAAATTGTAATCTTGTTGTTGAAATAATTAATAAAATTAACCAAGAGCACTTTCCATTACATTTACTTTACTTGTCTCTTGATGATTTGAATTTTTATATGCAAAGTCTATTCCAAAAGCAAGTATTATAATCCTTTCAAACAAGCGCTTTCTTTTCATGCTTCAAGTTTAATTGCATATTGATGTCTTTGTTTAGCAATTACTTTTTTTTACATTTCTAAGTTAATTACTAATTTTTGGGTTTTGGCAAGATATGTTTCACATGTTTTGATTTATAAAGAGTATTATCTCAAAAACATTTTGTATCTTACATATCTTGTTCTAACAATTTTTGTTTACATTTTAGGGTTACTTTGCTTTCTCTTTTGAGAGCATTGCATTTTACTTTGAGCAAATATATCTTTAAATTGTTGAGCAAATTCCTTATAAGGCACTAATTTTATGGTTTTTGTCATATTAATGATTGGCGTTGTTATTTCAAGTTGCTCACTTCATATTTGCTCATAAATCCTTAAAAGTAATCCATTTTCACTATAACACTCTCCTAGAAACTCACATCTTTTAACTTAACTTTTCATTAGGGACCACCCCCCTTAGCTAACGTAGGAGATAGCTCAAACAGAGAGAGTTGGGATTAGTGTGACAACCCCTTCTCCGAGTTCCCTGCCACCAACCACACCTTGTAGGGTTGAAGGCTTTTCTCACTGACTTGTAGGTAGATGTAGGTAGCATAGTCAACACGTCATATACAAGTTTCAGAGCCACATCAAGCGAGTCTGAGCCACAACCTGCCACACTTGATTCAAAGTTGTAGCCAGAGATAGAGATTCCCTTGAGCATGCCTCTGGTTGGTGGTCAGCCTTAAACCATCTATGCGGGGTTGAGACCTCCCTCTTCAAGTTGAGCTTCTCCATCTTCAAAGAATTAGGGACACTTTCTCTAGCAGAAGACTTCAACTTCTTTCCAGTTCTAAAAGAGTTCTAGGAATTGCATTAAGCATTCCAAAGTTGGTGGTCATCCTTAAACCACCACAGGTTGAGACCTCCCTTTTCAGGTTGAGGTTCTCCCTTTTTATGCAAGTTGCAGACCTCCCTTTTCTAGGTTGATGGTCTTCCTCTTCAAAGCATTAGGAGCACTTCTTCTAGCAGGAGACTTCAGCTTCTTGTCAGTTTGGAAGAGTTCTAGGAATTGCATTAAGCATTCCAGTGTTAATGGTCATCCTTAAACCACCCCTTTATACCAACAGTTCAGAGAGCGCATTGAGCATAGTGTTGCCATGCATATTTTTGAACATTTTGTATTACAACTCTCTTCTTGGACTCATACATACCCCTTCGGATTAAGGGGAGGAATGTTTGACACCTAATCCTCTAAGGGTTGGTGTGTGGAAGCTGAACAACCAAAGGGAGTCCACAAGATCACTTGGAATATGAAACCAAGGGTCACTCCAATGTATTATAAATATATATCATTGTGAACAATAATGGGTTCAAAGCTTATCCTTCACACTCTTGTCTTCGCCATGGTTATGTTTAATAGGTTAATCTCCCTCTATGCCTTTGGATTTTTTTACCTGTTTATGTGTTAGACAATAGATTTTCCACAACTAGAATGAACCTTATTCTTTTGCTTAGCAATAGTCTATCTTTGCAAACTTTGGAGCATGTGCCTTTCATCAACACTAGTTGATCTTTGCAAATTTTGGAGCATGCACCTTTTATCAGTACTTTATCAGCAACAATTCAGAGAACTTCTGTGATTCCAAATTACTTCTGGAGAGCACAATTTATCAGAATTTATCACATGTTGCATGTTATGTTTTTTTTTTTTTTTTTAATTTACCACAAGTTTTGAAATTTGGACTTCTTGAAACTTTTGAATTTCAGATTTACTAGATATGAGTACATGTTGCCTGGAAAATTTGCACGGGACTCCCCTGATTATTGAATTCCGACTTCAGGATATAAACTATGATAGCTTAAAAAGGCTCAGGACTCTTATTACTAGGATTCTTATAGATTCCTAGGAGCACCAACTGTTTCCACAATATTGTTTTACTAAATACATCTTATAATCCTTTAATATTGTGGTGATTTTGGTGTCCACCACTTTCTCAATGCACTCTCTCCTTTCCATGTAGTGACTATCCATTCCACCCTTCCAAGCACATTTTCTTCTACAGTTTCTTCAACTCTTGTTTAGTGGGGAAATATATATGCGATATTAAAGATGGGTTTGATGTCAACTTCTTTGGGCAGGTCTACCTAATAGGCATTTGCATTCATTTGCCCGAGGAATTTGCATGGATTAATATTTTTTGATTTCAAGTTATGATAAGTTCATTTATGGAATCTCTCCTTTTGCAGATAAACCATGACTTGTTCGCCCTTTTGCTACAACTTTCCTCTCTGATGCAAATCTGCACTTTCCTTGCATTTCTCATTTGTGTTTTACGTTTTCAGCCTAATTTCCTGTTGCACATCATCCATATTGTTTACAAAATCCTATGCTATTTGAATAACTTGTCTACCCTCGGGAAGGTTAGTTAGATTGACTATTTGTTTTGGATTGTCACCATAAACAATTTGAAATATAGATTTACCTGTAGACCTATTGATTCTGGAATTGAAAGCAAATTCAACCTGTGCTAAAAACAAAACTCATTGCTTTGGATTTTCTCCTACTAGCCTCTGAAGCAAATTAATTTCTATTCATTGTCTCTATTTTACCATGTGTTGAGGGTGATAGGCCTAACTATATTACAATCTGCTATCAAGATTTCTCCATAATGTTCTGCAAAAGTGGCTAAGAACTCTTGTATTCCAGTCACTTGTGATTGACTCAGGCAGCTCATGTAAGCACACTATCTTGTTAAAAAAAGCAAGTAAACCACCTAACTTTGACCATTTGTTTTCTTGCATGGAATGAAGTGAAATATATAATAATGCCAGGGCCAGTGGTCGCTGGAAACTACTGTTTGTGAGAGAATCCATCTGAAATGCTATATAACTAATCTGGTTTAGTTCAATAGTTGTTTCTCTAATTGGTTGAACATTAAGGAGATTGCACATTGCACTCTTTGTCAATACACAGCAGTCACAATGAAGAATACAATAACATAAAATGATTCAGAGAATTTGTACATTGAATCTGAATTTGATGGAGAACTTGTTAGTAAGTGTTGTCGCACAGAATGTCTAGGCACCGCGACAACGACTCAGATTGGGGGCTATCACATTGATCCCCAATCACTTCGTTTGAGTTGTCTCCCAATAGTAGACTAAGGGGGGTAGACCCTATGGAAATAGAAAAAAGGAAAGATTAGTTGGGAACCAACCAACCTGGGAGACACAACTAAGCAACCAATGCTTGTTTTAGATTGTCCAAGATTTTAAGGATTCAAAATGATTTGAAGAAAGTGATACCAATGCTTTGTGGAGTCAACTATTTTGCGAAGAAAATAAGGGTCAAGTAAAGGATGAGAAATTGCTGCTGAAAAGACTGGATTGTCTCATATGCAAATGCAAAATTAAAATTATGTAAAATGCAAGGACTTGGTTAATTTTAGTTAAATGAGAGTGTTGGACACCTAATCCTCTAAGGGTTAGTGTGGAAGCCAAATAGACGAAGGAAGTCTAAGAGACCTTGGGATGTGGAACCCAATGATCACACCATGTACTATAAATGTATACCATTTGTTAATAATAAATGTATTTTCATGTTTTATCTTTCATACTCTTTCTACCATGTGTGTGTTTAACATGGTATCAGAGAGGGTGATTACTGGCCCGCTCCATTTTGAGCCATTATTTTCTTGTGAATACTCATATATCATTTAGGTTGCCTTGAGTGCTTGTCAGCCATGCGCTCTGTATATTCTCCTATGAAAAAACGACTCTGCCATTATTCTCTTTCCAATGTTGCTGCTATTAGTGTGGAGACCAAGCAATGAACATGGAATAGTTTGAAAGTTGTGGAGGATTGAACACTGGTGCGCTCAGGAGTGATTGTCGAAGGCTTAAAATAAGGTCATATCGCACCTCCTACGAGCACGGATTACACATTGTCGGTGTGACTGTGGTTTGGAAAATCTCATGTTTTGGCATCAAACCGTCATTGATTTGGAATTAGATCATTTTTCTAGCATTGTGGCATCAAACCACCATACCACCCAGTGTGGCTCCACTGAACAGTTTCTCCCATTCTACAGTTTACAGAACGCCCCAATACGTTGCTCTCTGAAATCTGCAGCATAACGCCCCAATACACTGCTCTCTGTGTAGCTATCATAAAAATTACTCGCAATAATTCTGCTCTGTGTAGCCATCATAAAAAAAAACCCTCGCACTGTTGTCATAAATAACTCTCGACTGACATTCCATTAATATAATTGTGGTTCAGTTGAATGGTATGTGCCATAGCACAATTGAAAGCATTAATTATTGTATCTAAAGCCTCCCGTCGGTTACTAGACAGTTCTTTTTAGTGCTATTCGCTACTTGTCAGATTTAAATTTTCAATTGGATCCCATTTTCTGCGTATTCCAAATCTAGTTATAGCCATTCTAGAAATGGAGACCAAGGAAACGATTATTCAAGAACATGTGTTCTATCTTATGCACAATAACGCCCTTTGTTTCCCCTTCATCCTGAAACCTCTGCCATACTCCTATTTTCCTGTCATTATTCTCTGCTTTCTGCATCGAATAGTTTGGTGTGTGCGTACGTTGCTCTAGCGCTATAATGAAGTGAATGTTGGAATGTGTGTTGACGTTTGTTGATTGTTGATGCATTGGAATGGCCCCACTGTGATATGATGCACGGAGCGTGGATAAACCCTAGTGTGAAACCCTGCGATATAGAAAAATGGGGATAACAAGACTATTGCTAATGCATCTCTTGCTGGAGGTGAACCAAAAGCATTGCAAAGGCTTAACAAGTTTGTTGTAGAATGTAGAGAGTAGCCCAACAAGCTTGGTAAGCATGGTTCTGGAGAAAGTCTGTATGGTGCAAACTTATCATGTAAGATATCACCTTGGATTGCTATGGGTTGTCTTTCACCATGTTACATGTTTGAAGAATTGAAGAAAAGCGAGAAAATATCTATTTCATCTTCTCTGGGGAAAAGTTCTGGTGCTGATTCTGGTCAAGGTGGATTAAATTGGTTGACATTTGAGCTTTTATGGAGGGGCTTCTTCAAATTCATTACCAAGAAATATGCTTCAACTAATAAATGAAAAGATGCTTCACTAGCCACAGCTTGTACAGGTGCTTTTGTTGTCTAGTAGAGTTTCGATGGCGTCGAATTATTTTGATACTAAATGTTTGTTTCTTTCAAATGCAAGTTTCTATAGAATATGAAATTGTGCCAGCAATGTCATTGATCATAATTGTGTATCTCATGTCAAAAACACGTATCTATTTAGATTGTTTGTCCAAATCCCCATGGGCTGCGAGAAAAGCCTCTCAAAGGAACGAATAGAAGAGCTAAAGACCATCTTCGCGGGGCTTGATCTTGACTTAGATGGAAGCCTAAGAGGATACATCCAAATGTGTTGTGACAGAATCACTGCAAATAAATTCGATACTGTAATTTCACCGATACGGACCTGAGATGCCAGAAACATCCTAAGTGTTGTTATGTTTCGTTAATGAAGCTCTTAATTGTATGCCCACCAATAGATAAGAAACTCGTCAAATCCCTCTATTCAAATGTGACATTGCCTCTGTGTGTTGAATGTTATTATATCTGCTGATTTTCTTCTGCAACGTAAAAGTGAACATTACCATTCAGAGCTTTGTTGGACGTAGGTCTTGTGAGGACCACCACTGGCAACAGAGTTTTCGAAGCTCTGAAGGGTGCTTTGGATGGGGGATTAGATATTCCTCACAGTGATAAGCGTTTTGCTGGTTATAACAAGGAAAGCAAGAGCTTGGATGCTGAGGTCCATCGAAAGTATATTTTTGGATGTCACGTCGCTTCATACATGAAGACATTGAGAGAAAGAGAAGATGAGCCAGATAAGTATCAATCACAGTTTTCTGAATATGTTAAGAGAGGAGAGCCCCTATAGCACCAATGACACAATCTGAACTTGCAACTAAATTTTCTTACAAAAATGGCTGCCTGAGTCTGGAGAATCAGAAGCACCGCAAAACAGCTTCGCAGTGGCGTGGAGAGCAAAGAGACTTGCACAAGATGAAGAGCACAACAACTCACCTTGGACTCAATCCGTGATAGAGACTTGGAACAATACCACGGTCATCTTATTGACATGTCAGACGAAGCCCAACTGTCGATTCACGTATTTGGCTCTTCGAGGTTCACTGTCCGCAGTTATTTAATTCGCGATCCTCTCACTGTGAGTCGCCATCGAGAAGGAGGTTCCAATTTTCCAAACATTTTTTTATAAATGTAAAGGAGATAGCAAACATCATCTGCAACTGACTTTTGCATCAGAAGTGTTAAGGGTCTCTGCTTCCAAAGATTTCGATCTTCTTTGAGTTGAGTTCACACTAGTTCCTTCTCAGGAAACTTCACACCGCAATACACATTTAGAAGGTCAACCAAATATATCTTCTTATTATCGGGATGCCACAACTGCATCAACCAGAAACAGTGTTGAGAAGCATTGTTCCCTTTCTCTTTTTATTAGGCTTTATATATTAAGATATTTGTGTCTTAAAATCCTATGATTGGGCTAGACGGGGAAAGGATTGGTGTAGCCAATATCTTGTGTGGTGAAATTATTATTTATGGATGTCATGTTTAGTTTAGCAGAAGAGTTATAGCGTGTGGGGTTTCCGACATTTGAACTCATTTGGAGATTAGAGACTATTGGGAGCTTCTTTGTCTTGGCATCGTATTTTTGGAGTGCCTTGAAGTCCTCATTGTTTTACTAATTTTTGAGGTTAATTTGTTGAAATATGGCTCAAATTACTGAAGTATTAGAATTCATGAAAACTTTGATGCATTCTACTCGTCATGATACAATGACAATCAGAAAGAACACTCTTTGTGATATTAAAACCTATCTGCAGTATACACAAGAAAAGGTAGAATTTTTGGAGCTTGAATCTCAGCTTCAGCAAGCAGAATTACAACAATGGGGTTATCATTCTAAACCCGTTTCTGTTCAAAACAATAAAGCAGGCTCCCATAAACAACAAGTCAATAATGTTGCAAATTCAGATTCAGTGCCTAATGCAACAACAAATTTGCATGCAAAAGCAGAAAATCAGCCTGCACTTCTCAAGTCAATAATCAGACCTTGGGAAGAGCTTGTCCACAACAAGCACAAAACTGGTCTTGGATATGATAAGGACATGTCCTTTCATATTCCACACTACTCCAAACCAATCCAATTTCAAAGTGATGGATTTCTTCAAGACGGTTCATCTTCACCTGCTCCTCATGACAGTTCACCTTCAGCTGTTCCAGATTCTTCTCCTCTTCCACAACAACAACAACAGATTATGAAATGCCAACACTGTGACTGAGTTGGCCATTTGAAAGATCACTGTTTTGATCTTCATCCATGTAAGCACTGTCATAAAACCAGTCATTCTTCAAACACATGCTTCAGAAACAAGTCTCCTGCAAGAACAAAGATTCATTTTGGATGGATCGCTTCTTGGAAATGGGCATCGAAAACCAAGAAGATATTCCAATCACATGTCAGAACTTGTTCTAGAGTATTGAACAATCTTGCAGTTGAGTTTGCTCCATCATCTCACCTTGTATCTGACAGGGGGGGAATGATGGTCATCTACAAGCTTCAAAGCCACATCAAGAGAGCCTGAGCCATAACCTGCCATACCAGATTCAGAGTTGTAGCCAGAGACAAAGATGCCCCTGAGCATGCCTTCGGTTGGTAATTTGAGACACTTCCTCTAGCAGAAGGCTTCAGCTTCTTGCCAGTTTCAGAAGAGTTCCAGCGATAGAATTGGGGACACTTCCTCTAGCAGAAGACTTCATCTTCTTGCTAGTTTCGGAAGAGTTTCAGGAATTGCATTAAGCATTCCAAAGTTGGTGGTAATCCTTAAACCATCACAGGTTGAGACCTCCCTTTTCAGGTTGAAGTTCTCCCTTTTATGCGGAGTGAGACTTCCCTTTCATGGTTGAAGGTTTCCCTCTTCAAAACATCAGGAACACTTCCTCTAGCAGAAGACTTGAGCTTCATGCCAGAATTGGAAGAGTTCTAGGAACTGCACTAAGCGTTCCAGTGGTGCTGGTCATTCTTAAATCATCGTCCTTTATACCAACATTTCAGGGAGCACATTCAACCTAGTGCTGCCATGCATTTTTTGCACGTTTTGTATTACAACTCTCTTCTTGGACTCATACATAACCCTTTGAATTAAAGGGGGAAATGTTGGACACCTAATCCTCTAAGGGTTAGTGTGGAAGCTGAATAGACTAAGGAAGTCCAAGAGACCGTGGGATGTGGAACCCAATGGTCACACCATGTACTATAAATGTATATCATTTGCTAGTAATAAATGTACTCTCATGTTTTATCTTTCATACTCTTTCTGCCATGTGTGTGTTTAACAAAGAGCCTAAAATTATTTTTGAAATATATCTTAAATGTTACTTAACTTAAGGCTCAAAAAGGTGGTGATCTAAATGTGAAATCAGGTACTTATATCAGCACTGTAAAATGTAAAATCTGCACAAATAATTACTGAAATGCACAATGCACTGAAATGTAAAATGTTGGAATAAAACATCTTTAAATTCTAGAATTCATTTGTATGAAATAATCAACCAAGATCATTAGATGCATAAGTAAAACTAGATTAGTCCTACTTGCATAAGCATGTAAAAAACACATGAACTTCAAAAATTAAACTAAATGTTTTAAACTCGGATCACATTAATGAAATATCAGTCTAGTAATTTGTTCTTAGATCAAATGTTAAAACCAACAATATATTCTAAAATAACAGTCCTGTAACCATGCAATATTCAAAAATTTCTATGTATGCCAACGGAAAAATTTAAATGACAAACTGATAATTACAATTCAGAAAATTTCTGAGTTTAATTCTTTCTGGTTTGTTGATGTATTTGATCTAAAAAACTCAGAAATAAACTAATGGACAACAGTAAAACAACTTTCAGAAATTTGTTTGCAAAAGTTACTGAAACTAATCTCTATTTCTGCAATTACACAACAGTAAAAATGTAAATTAAATATGTTGCTAAACTCTAGCTGATTGAAAATCTATGCCAGTATTAACCTTGCTTTCAAAATAAAATGAGGAAAGGTTAGAGAGTGTGCACCAGCCATCCCTTAGGGGCTTGAAGACACTTGAAGATACGCTGCCCAAATCACTGAAAACCCTCAACTCGTAAATTTTTTATGAAAAACTTTGTTAAACTTTTTAGGAAAAATTTTAGGAAAAATTAGTGAGAGAATTTTGGTGAAAGATAGGAGGCCATAAGGCTGAAAGGGAGCCCGAAAAAAAGGCTGTAGATGGCCAGTGCAGGGCCTTAAGGCCCTAAAAAAAAATTGTCCACGATCTTCTTGAAATTCACCTTCAACCTACAAACAAAATGGAGATGCCCTCCGAGGCTTATATCTCTCTCCGAATCCACAAAAATCACCTGCAATTTTCAAATCTATTCTTGTACAAATAAAAGATAGAAAAAACCCCAAAGCATATATATACAAAAATATGAAATACCAAAAACTCCAATGAATTAAAAATTTTGATATTTATAAATCTACAATAATATTCTATAGATTTGATAGATCTGCAGATCAAAGCTCTATATTAGCTAGATTAAACAAATTTTTGCACAATATTTAGAGATAAATTTGAAATTTTAAAGAGGCACAAGCCCAATAAAAACCCTACAAGTAAAATATTCTATAAAATGACTTCAAAAAATAAAAAGATAGCGGGCTCTTTTAGATCTATAAACTGAGAGTTAGTTGGTCCAGCGAAGGACTTCTCCAAATGTCCAAATTCTGAATGATAACTTTTGCACACTTAAATCTGCTTGTTAGATTAATAGAGATTTTAAAAATGATCATAAAATTATCAAGAAATAAAAATATTTGCTACTTCTATCAAATTAAAATGATATTCTAAAAAACATAGAAATTTGTGCAAGATACCTGTACACAAATCAATCATCAAAGGCTATTAACCAGCAAATGCAAATAAAAGCAACAAAGTATTAAGAACAATATTACCACATAAATCTGAAAGAGGAACACCACGATCTGAAACCCCAAAGTCTTTGCGTCTTATTAACCATAAAAAGGTTACAAGAGCTTTCTTAGTGCAAGTACACGATTCAAAAATCGGATGAAATAATGGAGAGAAGCCTCCCATTTATAGAAAAATTCTCCAACGGCTAGTTGGCTTGATCCCCATCAAAGCAATCTCAATCGTTGATGAAGATCATATGATGTTTTAATCATCACCGTTGAAATAAAATTATTTTTTGCAGAAATTCGAATTTTACTTTTAATTTCCTTTTAATTAACTCAAAAATGATTATTTTGAGTTAATTGCCGCAAAAAATTGACTTTGACTTAATTACTATGGCCCAAGGGTTCAAAATATCTTGAAATTTTCAATATTTCCTTGGCCGGGGACTTTAAAACCCACGAATTTTAAATGTTGGAGAATTTAATTTTTCCTAGGACCTAAATTAATTAAATTTTTTGCTTTAGCATTTTAATTTATTTTAGCGAGAAATTTTAATTAATTGATTCGGAGATTATTAATTTTTCCAACCCTCTAATATTTAACCATGGTGTCTAACTATGAGGGACCATGCATTAAATATTATTTTATATGAAAAATATTACAATTCTAACCCATGAAGGGGGAACACCTGTTCGTTATAGACCCTCAATAATTACTCATTTCTGCGACACAAAATATGATCTAGTAGACCAAGTGACTTGTAATAAAATAATCTAACCAAATAGTTAGAATTATTCCCAAATCACTTTTATAGAGACTCAATAAATAACACTATGACTCATTTAAAATCCTTACGACAAAATCCATCCTAGCTCAGGGGTGAGGCTGAAAGGAAAAACTTTGCCGATCATTCGTGGTTAGAAACACACATGAATCGGTGAGACTAAAAACCTCCTAGGATAGAAATCATCATCAAAAAAATAAATTTACCTAGGTTGTTACATACATTTGTCTTACTAGGATCATTTACATTATAAAATGCAGAATGGGTTTACAAAACTCCAATGTACATATAGAAGATAAAGATAAATCTATGGATCATCTGAGTGCTCAGACATGATGGAAATCCATGCGCGAAAAAATGTACAGCTATGGGGTAGTTGACATGGAGTGGTCAACATCTGGCTTTACTTGGGGACATGTTGCTTCATCGAAGGAATATGACAATCCAGGATCTGCACCCAAGGAAAACATAGAAGGACATAAGTAGTGTCCATCGAAATATAATCCAAAAATCATCATATAACACTATATAGAATAGAAGCTCTATAACAATTCTACAAACATGAAATGTAAACTTAATCTAAGAACAAAAATAAAATGTTAAAATGACAAGGTGTAGGGTTAGAAATACAATACAAAGGATGCCCCATGGCATCAAATGTCATTCTTGAAGAATAGCTTGAGCATTTGGCCATTTGTAGGTAAGTCAAGTGGTTCACCATCCAATCTGCTCAAGTGGAATGAATTTGGACCAGCAATGCCTCAAATGATGTAAGGTCCCAGCCACAAACTGTCAAATTTCTTATGCTTTCATGGCTTTTCATTTTTGTGATCCCATAGTAAAACCATATCTCCAAACTGCAAACATCTAGACCGAGAAGATTTGTCAATGCTTTTCTTAATGTTAGACTGATTTTTGCATATACTATCAAAAGATTTCCTGTGGGTTTCATCCAACTCCACAATTTGATCAATCTTGTTTTGGACAACATCTTTATCACTAGAAAAATGTTGAAGGAGTTAGTAAGTTGGTAATTTAAGATGGACATGTAATGTCGCATCCATGCCATAAACAAGTTCAAAGGGAATTTTACTGCCCACAAAGCGTGCTTGATTTTGCTGCCCCAGGACCGCTTGTTATCTCCTACTATCTTCTTGATAATGGTTATAAGATTCTTGTTACTTGGTTCAGCTAGGCCATTACCCTGAGGATAGTAGTTAGACGAATGAGATAACGCAATGCCATACTTAAAACAAAAAGATGATAGAACTAAAAGCCTTGGCATTGTCGGTGGTGATTTTAGCCGGGACACCGAATCTAGTGATTAATATGATTTTCAATAAAATCCATTATGACCTTTTTAGTGGCATTCTTAGCAGGAATGGCTTCAACCCATTTAGTGAAATAGTCGGTAGCCGTCAAGATCCATGAGTAGCCATTGCTAGAATTTTCATGGAATTTCCTAATGAAATCCAGATCCCAATGCTGAAAAGGTGCCTAAAAAACAACAGGTTGTAGGGGCAGGGTAGCGAGCTTATGCTTCCTAGTGAACATTTGGCAGTAACCAGCTCTAAGGATTTTGTGGGCGGTGGTTCTAGCAGCGTAATGACCACCACAAAATCCTGAATGAAACCCAGAAATCAACTTTTTAGACTCAATCTCATTAACACATCTAAGTACAATGCCCTCGGGATTTCTCCATCCAAGGCCATCCTTCATAAGACAATACTTAGTGGTTTTTAATCTAAGAGCCCTTCTCCTATGAGCAACTAAATGGTTAGGACATGTAAAATTCAACAAATAATAAATAATATCCTTCTACCATTCATGCTCTCCTAATCTTTGCAGCGCAGGCGAAGATGAATCATTAAGACAAATCAAACCAAGAGCTTTTTCATTTCCCTCGGTCACCATTTCAGCGAAACCTTGACCTTTGACTAACTTGGTGGGTCTAATCGCTAAATCATATTCTTGAATCTTAGTAACCCACCTAGCATGAGTCCCTAAGCAATCAGTTTGAGTTAATATACCTTTAACAATAGAGTGAGGGACAAAAGCAATGATCTTGGAGTAACCCACATAAGTCCGGATATGCTTAAGAGATTTAACTAAAGCATAGGCTTGATTTTCCATGGGAGTATAATTTAATTCAGAATTCTGAAGTGCTCTACTCATGAAAGCTATAGGTTGTTCGTGATCGTTTTTGTTCTTTTGTAACAGGACACTAGCAATGGTATCTTCAGAAGCAAAAGAGAAAATCATGAAGTCCTTTGAATAATCGGGACTAGCTAAGACAAGAGCTTTAGAAAGAGCACCTTTGATCTCCTGAAAAGCCTTTTTGCCATTGTCTTTCCATAAGAATTTAACATCCTTTTTTAGAATACTTTGAATAGGCTTAGCTATTTCTGCGTAGTTTGGAATAAATTTTCTAAGGAAATTGGTTTTTCCAAGAAAAGACTTAAGGGATTTGAGATTATGAGGGAGAGGAATCTTTTGGATTGCCTCAACCCTCTCAGGGTCAATCTTGATCCCATCCCTAGAAATGATGTGACTAAGCAACTTCCCTTCTGTTACTCCAAAAACAGACTTAGCAGGGTTCAAAGAGATTCCAAATTCTCTGCATCTATTAAAAACCTGCCTAAGATGCCCTATATGATTGATACAATTCTTAGAAAAAACTGTAAGATCATCCTGATAAATTTCAATAATTTTACGGATTAAACCCTTGAAGGCATAGTCCATAGCCCCTTGAAAGGTAGCCCCAACATTGGTTAACCTAAAAGCCATTCGAATGTACCCCATGATGTGGTGAAAGTAGTTTTGTGTCGATCTTCTTTCTTAACCCAAACTTGATTATACCCGGAGGAACCATCTAGCAGGGACATCATTCCAGAACTTGTTATCCTTTGCAACATGGTCTCCATGTTTGGCAAAGAATAATTATCTTTCTTACATGCTAGATAAGGTTTTCTGAAATCGACACAAAGTTTGATTGTTCCATTCTTCTTTCTAACAATCCCCTGACTGGAACACCATGATGAATGCCTAGTCTGAGCAATGATTCCAACTGTGAGCATTTTTGCAAGCTCCTTTTGGACTAAGGGGGCCAACCTAGGGTTTATCTGCCTAAGCTTCTGACGAAAGGGCTTAGCTTTCTCATCCTTTAAAGGAATAGTATGCTCCATGACATCTTCCTTATAACCCTTTAGCTCATCATAAGAAAATGCTAAGACATCCCGATATTCATGAAGTAGATTGATTATCTTTTTTCTTTCTTCCTTACTAGTACCCTTATCAATTTTAACAATTTTATGGTCACTAGGGGTACCTATATTTACTTCAATAAATTCGCTAGGATCCATCTTATTCTCTTCTCCTTTCTTTGTGGCATCATGCCAATCAAAGTGTTGCTCTAAGGAAACAACATTCCTGGGAGTAGGATTTATAATATCTTCATAGTAATCAGATCCATCCTCATCTTACTTAGAAATTCTCAAACTCATCCAAGTTATTTAAAAAGTGAATCACGTGCTTTTCATCGTAAAAAACTTGCCAATGCTCTAAGTTATCTGGAATGGAAGGTCTGAAAATAATTTCCATTTTAATCTTATCCTTCACTAATTCATCAGACAAATGCAAGGTAGATGCGGCTACAACAAGCTCATTGGCCAAACGATTCTGCTCTCTTGGGATAGCTTCGAGGTCAAGAGCGTCAAAGTATTCCAAAATATCTGAGATTGCATCTGATGGTTTCTCAATCTCTAATTCTTACAAGTAAATTTATTTTTAACTTGCATGATTACAAATTAGAGTCTCTATTAATATGAAGCAATTTAAAGCCTAAAGCCCTTTTCCAACTCAAGGCCCAACAACAAAGCTTCATACTCAACCACGTTCTTGGTTGCTCCAAATTCTAATCTATAGGCAAATTTGAAAACATGCCCCAGGGGAGACTTCAACACAATCCCAACACCTGTACCATGCCTAGATGATGCACCATCGAAATGTATATACCATACTTGACTCTTCAGATCACTTATCTTTTCATCAACCTTAACTTCTGAGGGGATTATGGAATTAGACAATATAGCATAATTCCCCAAGTCAGGTTTGTCGGTGATCACCTCATTATGGGGTCTCTTAGGATCTTCTACATGGAATATCCTTTCTAGCTCCCTATTTAGTCTAATGAATCCGGAACCTCTAGGAGAAGGAATCATAGCATATGACCAATTCATTTGGATACTTTCTCCTAGATCAGAGGCCCATTTCCTAGACAATAGCATACCCCAAGCATCAGGAACATCATCTACAACTATGTCCATCACGATCATAATGTCATGGTAGACAGACAAATGGACTTGCAAATCCTTTATTAACCCATTAACTTCGATTTTCTTAGAATCCATGGCACATATGTTGTAGTAAGGCCTGGAAATCCTTAAATTTAGTTGTTCTGTGACCCTCTTGGTCATAACAAAAGCTAAAGCGTGCAAATCCTACATGCAATTGTACAACCTGTAACCATTAACCATCAAGGTAATGAAAAAAGGTTGATGCTCATTGTTATCACAATCCATACTTTGCAAATACACAGGAGCATCCTGGTAGACAGTTTCAGGAGCTTTGCCTTGAGCAACATTAATACGGGGATTATCAATGGCATTTAACAACTTAGCCCTTTGGGAAGGGATTTTCAAAACTTCGGTGACAAGAACCCAAATTTTGGAATGGTTCAACCATCCACCCAAATCAATATTCATTTCAGAGGGGGGGCTAAAATTTCGAAGGGAGGTATGATTATCGCTTTGATCTTTATCACTTCTTTGATAAGTTAGCGCCTTATCTCTCGCAATTTCTAAGATTTGATCTGGAGAGGGCCTTTCACCGAATAATTTAACCAACATATCAATGTCATGGTCAAAATTATTGATACTATAGGAAGACGCAAAAGGTCTGACATCATGATTGTGCTCCTTAACCCCCTCCCAAGTTTCATTTGATAGGTCATATTCCCTACCAACAACATTAATCTGGTTACTTGCCCCAACGATCCCATTGTCCACAATTCTCTTGATAGTGGGGCAAGTAGCTTCTTCATGCAAGGCATCATAAGCCCTACAATATGGAGGAGTATCCTCAACAAGGTTGGTAGATTCAAGGGGATTTGGTGGTCGATGTTCATTTGATTTCCCTTTCCTCTGCTAAGCATTATTATTTTCGTTATTATTTCTAGGCTGGGAATTTTAAGCTTGCGACCTTTCCATTTGGACCCACTTAGATTGCAGAGTACCTATCTCTTTAGCATGGTTAGAGATTAATTTTGCTTGGTTAAGCTCCATGCTTTCCAACTTTTGAAGTAACTTCTGCATAGGATCATCCTTAGATTCCTTAACTTCTTTACCTTTAGGCTCTTTTAGCTTTGTAGAAGATCTATCAAAGCCTATAATCTCAGATTTTCCAGATGCCTTCTTATCCTTCTCAAGCTCTTCGGCTAAAGTTTGACATTCCTTATAATCAGGAAGTTTAGCACGTCTTAATTCATAAGAGGTGTCAGCATTGAAGGCATCATTGTAGAAGTCCCAGAGAGATTTATCAAGAGGTTTATAATCTTGAGATAATTCCTTAACGATACCATTAAACCTTCTATTAAATTCCTCAACAATTTCATTCTCTTTTTTCTTTATGATACTTAAGGCTTTAACTAGATGCCTTTATTCCCTCTTATCTCCAAACTTATCCTTAAAGGAATTAGTAAGAGCTTGTAATGAATTGAAGGAATGATCAGGTCTTTCGGTGAACCATTCTAAAGCATCCTCTTCCAAAGAGAGCACAAATAGCTTCATCCTCACATCCTCATGAGCAGCATTAGCACCACCCCATTTGTTAATAAAATGCCTAAAGCGATTAAGATGATATTTAACGGTTACTGCACTATTGCCTTGGAAAACAGGCAATTTATCCATCCATGTAGTAGGAAGATCATGCGGGTAACCCTGAATGTTAGCGAAATTACAAGGAAGATACAAGTCATCCATGATGTCTTGCTGAATGGGATCTGAAAAAAGCAAATGGATATCAGAGAGAGCTTCTTGTTTAAGATTATCAAGGTGTGCATGGGAAGAGAGCTTGTTTAATTGAATTCTAAAAACCTTTTTAGGATTCGGAGTGGGATTAATCAGGGTACTTGGATTCCTTCTAGTGCAAACCCTTGTAGGAACTGAATAAAATGGAGTCGCCACTTGGACAATAATATAACTCAGACACCTGAGATGAAAGATGAGAATTGTCGTAAAGTCAAGGTCCAATAAATTGGTCCTCGACATCGGCACCAAAAAATGTTGTCGCACAGAATGTCTAGGAACCATGACAACGACTCAGATTGGGGGCTATCACACTGGTCCCTAATCACTCAGTTTGAGTTGTCTCCCAATAATAGACTAAGGGGGCTAGACCCTATGGAAATAGAAAAATCAAAGATTAGTTGGGAACCAACCAACCTGGGAGACACAACTAAGCAACCAATACTTGTTTTAGAATGTGCAAGATTTTAAGGATTCAAAATGATTTGAAGAAAGTGATACCAGTGCCTTGTGGAGTCAATTGTTTTGTGAAGAAAATAAGGTTCAAGTAAAGGACGGGAAACTGCTGCTGAAAAGACTAGACTGTCTCATATGCAAATGCAAAATTAAAACTATGTGAAATGCAAGGACTTGGTTAATTTTAGTTAAATGAGAGCCTAAAATTATTTTTGAAATATATCTTAAATGTTACTTAAGGCTCAGAAAGGTGGTGATCTAAATGTGAAATTACGTACTTATACCAGCACTGCAAAATGTAAAATTTGCACAAATAATTATTGAAATGCACAATGGATTGAAATGTAAAACGCTGGAATAAAACACCTTTAACTTCAAAAATTTGTTTGTATGAAATACTCGACCAAGATCATTAGATACATAAGTAAAACTAGATTAGTCCCACTTGCATAAGCATGTAAAAAACAAATGAACTTCAGAAATTAAACTAAATGTTTTAAACTCAGATCACATTAATGAAATATCAGTCTAGTAATCTGCTCTTAGATCAAATGTTAAAGCCAACAATATATTCTAAAATAGAAGTCATGTAATCATGCAATATTAAGAAATTTCTATGTATAACAACAGAAAATTTTAAATGACAAACTGATAATTACAATTCAGAAAATTTTTGAGTTTAATTCTTTCTGATCTGTTGATGTATTTGATCTAAAAAACTCAGAAATAAACTACTGGACAGCAATAAAACAACTTTCATAAATTTGTTTGCAAAAATTACTGAAGCTAATCTCTATTTCTGCAATTATACAACAATAAAAACGTAAATTAAATATGTTGCTAAACTCCAGCTAATTGCAAATCAATGCCAGTATTAACCTTGCTTTCAAAATGAAATGAGGAAAGGTTAGAGAGTGTGCACCAGTCATCCCTTAGGGGCTTAAAGACACCTGAAGATATGCTGCCTGAATCACTAAAAATCCTCAACTCGAAATTTTTTTGGGAAAAACTTTGTTAATTTTTTTTTTGGGAAATTTTTAGGTAAAAATCTAGGAAAAATTAGTGAGAGAATTTTGGTGAAAGAGAGGAGGCCATAAGGCTTGAAAGGGAGGCTGAAGAAAAGCTAGAGATGGCCAACGCAATGCCTTAGGGCCCTAAAAAATTTTGCCCACAATCTTCTTGAAATTTATCTTCAACCTGCAAACAAAATGGAGATGCCCTCCAGGGCTTATATCTCTATCCAGAATCCACAAAAATCACCTACAATTTTCAGATCTGTTCTTGTACAAATAAAAGATAAGAAAAAACCCAAAGCATATATATACGGAAATATGAAATACCAAAAACCACAATGAGTTAAAAAATTGATATTTACATATAGTGATACAATACATTCAACCTTAGGGCTAAAATCTCCTCAAACGCAATTGTCTCGGCTCTGTATCTCTAGGGTTTTTGCCTTCGCCAAGCTGCTGTGCGCGGCGCTTCGGGCTGCCAGCGCGACGCATCAGGCGTGCGTGGTGCTCTGGATCAAATTTCTGCGTAGTATTTTAAACTTGCGCGGCACTAAGGAGGGGCGCGGCGCATTGGGTCGTAGGCGCGGCGGACTGAGCCGACTCTGCTTTGCTTAGCCTTCATTTCTCAAAGGATTTCGGTCCTGTGTTTTTGCATGGGAACCTAGTTGCTGATCTTGTTCTTCATTGTGCGATCCTCGCTATGGATCATGGAAGCGGCTCTCTCCCACCTTTTGATCTCGATGCCTGCAGATAAACGATCGACATCTGCCTCTCAGTAAAAGTTTGTTAAAAAACTGGAAAATATCCCCACGGTGTCTTTGCCGGTGGAAGAAACTTGCAGAGCTGCGTTGAACCTAGCCGAAAGAGGCCTCATCGGTTAGTTCACAGGGTTATGGCCATCTCTGAAAGTAGTAGAAGATTGGGTCAAACAAAACTGGATACCACTAGTTAAGGAAGGAATAAAAAACCACTTTGTAGGCAAAGGGTTCTTCGTTTTCGTGTCTGATAACGTAGACGACAGAAGCCTGATCTTCAGAAATGGGCCATATTTCATGTGTCCCCAAGGGCTATACTTGAATAAATGGTTCCGAGACTTTGATCCAGCACAAGATGTGCCCACGGCTGTACCTGTTTGGGTGCGTCTCCCGCACCTTCCCCTCCATTGCTGGAGTCAAAACTCGCTACAATCCATTGGAAATGCCCTAGGAAGATACATAGATTAGGCACTGAGGAAGGATCAATACTCCTGCACCCGCATCTGTGTAGAGGTCGATCTGGAAGTCGGGCTACCTGAAGCAATCAAACTCTCAGTGGCGAACTGGACACACATCCAAGAGCTCGACTATGAACAATTACCCTTTAAGTGTCAACACTATCACGAATATGGGCATTTTGCAAGATACAACAAAAAAAAATGAGGAGACATCAGAGAAAGAAAAATTCGAACAATGGAAACAAGCAAAGAAAACAGCAATTAGCAGGCAGAATAACAAAAATAAAGCCAAAGAGACAGGGAATAAAGCAGGGCAAGAAAGTGCAAGCAATTAAAACACTGGAAGCAGGGAAATCATTAGCATCGTGGAGGACAAAAATCCCTTTGAATCTCTCAAATCACCCTCAGATCCTCTAGATGCAGAGCGGGAAGATCTTTCTCAGCTGAACAATACCGACACTTTAGAGCCAGGGAACACTCCAAACTGGACCCCAAGTAACACTTCTTCTCCTTCATATGCTGATATAATCAAACAAAAGAAGAAGAACACAGAAAACATGGGCTCATCAGATGATGAGACCTTTGAAAGGCCATCAAAAAGAGTTGGAAGGAGATCAAACAAGGAAACCAGGGAAGAAGAGTTAGAAAAACAAAAAACCCTTGGCAGTCAAGCTACCATTGAGATGACCCTCAGGAGGAATACCAGACCAAGGGAGGAGGGCCTACCCCAACAAGTGGTAAATGATGCAGCTGGTCTCTTGGAACTGCAGGGGTTTGGGTAATCCCACTAAGGTAGGGGCCATTAAAGATTTATTGAAAATGGAATCCACAGACATTCTCATGGTCCAAAAGACAAAAATAGAAGGGGAGATCCTTCTAAATACTAGTAATACAAAATGGAAATTTGATTCTGGAAAGGTTGTCAGTGCTAGAGGCTCGGCTGGAGGAATAGGTACATTCTGGTCAAAAAACTCCTTTTCTTTAGAGAGATCATTTGAGACCCAACATTGGATATACATTGAATTGTGTCACACTATAAGCAACCTCATCCTAGCTTTGTTTAACATGTATGTCCCTGTACACTATGTATGTCCCTTGTACCTAGTAGACATCAAGCCAGTGAAAGGAGAATATACCTGGACTAACAATAAAACAGGAGAAAATCACATATCAGCAAGGCTGGATAGATTCCTCATCAGCAGCTCTATAATGATGGACAAAAGAATATTTTTCACCAAGATTCTTCCGAAACTCACCTCGGACCACAAACCAATTCTTCTTTGCCTGAAAGAAGAAGAAGATTTAGGTCCTCTCTCCTTTCGCTTCAGTCCTCTCTGGGTAGGAAGAGAAGGGTTCTTTGAAACAGTTCAATCAACTTGGAGAATAGATGTTTCAAGCTCCCCAAGCTTTGTGTGGGAGCAAAAAATGAAAAATGCAAAGAAGGCCCTGAAAGAATGGATAAAGAAATCTATGAATACCCCCACCAGTCAGAGGAAAGAGGCAATCCTTTAGCTGGAAGAAATCCAATTTGAATTGGAAGAGAAAGATATTTCTCCCATGGACTTAGACAAAGAAAAATCTGCACAAAGGAAAACATATTGCTCCTTCAGAAGCGAGGAAGAGTATTGGCACTTAAAGTCTCGCAGTCTGTGGCTTAAAGCTGGGGATAGAAACACCACATATTTTCATAGACAGTATAGGGCTCGTCTTTCCCAAAACCATATAGTAGAAATCACCACATCTAATGGACAGGTATGTAAAGGATTTGCCCAAATTAAGGAAGCTGCAATGAAGCATTTTCAGAATCTTCTTAGTTCAGAAAGGGATGGGAGTGAGGAGGACATATCAGAGTTCCTCACAAACATACCAAAGCTAGTCAGCATAGAAGATAAAGAAAATCTTATGAGCCCAGTGACAGAAGAAGAAATTTCTAATATTGTATGGTCCATGGAGCCAGACAAAGCACCAGGACCTGATGGATTTTCAATCCACTTTTATAGAATTTTTTGGGAGCTAATCAAATCTGATCTCCTGAGAATGTTACATGGTTTTATGAGGAAGGCAAAGGTTAGAGGCGGAATAAATTCCACCTTCCTCGCTTTAATCCCCAAGGAAGCAAACCCAGGTTCATTTGACAGATACAGGCCGATCTCACTTACAATTCGTCCTACAAGATAGTGGCGAAACTTTTGACGAACAGAATCAAGCCTCTCCTGCAAAAGCTCATTTCTCCAGCCCAAGGAGGATTTGTGAAAAGAAGACATATCCTGGACAACGCCATCCAAGTTCAAGAAGCCCTACATTTGATCCATTCACATAAAGAACAAGGTATGCTTATAAAACTGGATATGTGTAATGCTTTTGATAGAGTTAATCTCTCTTTCCGGTATAGGGTTCTCTCATCCTTCGGATTTAATCAGGACTTCATAAACCAAATCAAAGCTTGTATAGAGAAGATCTGGATAGCCCCAATGGTAAATGGGAGACCAGCAGACTTCTTTTTAGCCACCAGGGGATTGAGGCAGGGTTGTCCTCTTTCACCATTTCTATACATTCTGATGGCAGACTCCCTAAGCAGAAAGCTGACCTTGGAAAAAAAAATGGCAACATTCCTCGGATCAGAATTGTGAAAGGAATTGCCCCAGTGAATCACGCGCTTTTCGCTGATGACTCACTTTTGCTCAGGGGCACTTCTCCAAGAATAGCTAACTCCTTCAGAACCATTCTTCAAAAATTTTGCAGCATCTCTGGAGCGTTAATCAATGAAAGGAAAAGCGTTGTTTATGGATGGAACACAGAGCAACATGCAATTGATAGAATAGCCAGTGATCTGGCCTTTAATGGACATGCAGATTGGGATAAAACAAAATATATAGGCCTTCCAATAACGATGGGATCCAACAGAAACCATTTGTGGGAGGAGGTGATCTCGAAATGCAAAAAAAGGATTGATGCGTGGGGTGGCTTTTGGCTCACCACAGGAGGAAAACTCACGCTCATCAGATCAGTCCTTTCGGCACTGCCAACATTCCAGGCTTCCTTAATGATGGCTCCAAAACAAATCTCAGATCAAATCTCCAGTCTCATGCGCAATTTTCTGTGGAATGGAGGACATGGAAATAGCAACAGATTTCACTTAATAAACTGGGAAACAGCGAAACGACCATTAGAGGAAGGCGGCCTTCAAATCCGAGATCCCCTGCAAGCAAACTTAGCTTTGGGCTGCAAATCACTGTGGCAACTTTTTGTTGAGCCTAATCACCCAGTCAGTCATATATTAAAGCTTAAATACCTCAAAAACCAGTCAATTAAATCTTTCATTATGGAGAAAGTCCCAAAAGGAACGCAGGCTTGGAAGCTGTGCAGCAAAGGCATTGAATTTTTCAGATCTCACCTGTATAGAATCCCTGGGAATGGAAAAAATACACTACTACGGAGATACAGAGTCATGTGTCATCCCCCTCTAACAGAAAACAATGAAATCTCAGAGCTAAGAGTTTGGTTACACACAAAAGGAATTTGGAAAATTGAGGATATTTCAGGTTGGGATAGTAAAGGAAATTGGCAGCGCTGGAATTTTCCTAAAGTACCAGCACATCTAAATCCCCAGTTAAATGCCCTTATAGATGCAATTTCAGATTTTGCTCCAGTACATAAAGACAATGAAGATTCCTGGGGATGGGGTAAGATGAGGGTGTGCACACCAAGACAAGGATATTTACAGATGCAAAGCAAAAAGGATTCGCCACATCTGAAATCATTATGGAAACAGGTCTGGGACAACTTCAGCATCCCTAAGATCAATTTCTTCTTTTGGACTCTGTTTCATAACAAAATCCTGACTGGAGAAAACTTGTGCAGAAGGAACATAACAGGTCCTCACCGATGTGCTCTTTGCAAAAACGCATTGGAAACCTCAGAACACATGTTTATTGATTGTGAGTATGCGAAGAAGGCCTGGTCTATCTTCCTGACCGGACTGAATGTGAGACCCCCAACACAATGTTCGATTGCATATATGTTCTCCACTTGGAAAGCCAGTGATCCTCACAATATTGCTGGCAAATCTCTATGGCACAAGGTGTGGATTGCTGCCCCTAAATATGTATGCTGGAAGTTATGGCCAGCCCGGAATGAAATCATCTTCAACCACAATGAAACACGTGCAAAAAAAGTGGCAGACCAGGCAAAGAAACTCCTTTTAGAAACTCTGAACCATTCTTCAGTCAAAGATGATAACTCCCTCCGAAGAGAAGAAAGGGCGTGGCTAGATGCCTTCTCCTGCAAGACCAGAACTCCAGCAATCACATGGCCATTTCATAAGGAAAGATGGCAGATTCGAGATCCTGTGGACAGATTTCAGCAGTGGTGGAAATCCCAGGGCAAGTGCACTATCTTCTTCGATGGTGCCTCAAAAGGCAATCCAGGTAGGTCAGGTGCAGGAGGGGTGATCTTCTATTCGAACGGGGAAAGCGATGACTTCAGTTGGGGACTTGGGCTGAAAACCAACAGCCAGGCTGAAGCTCTCAGCCTTTTAAAAGCTTGTCAATTGGCCAAAAAAGAAAATCCAAGCGAAATCCTAATCTTTAGAGATTCAGAATTGTTAATAAAGTCAATAATAAGCAAGAAAGGGCTCAAGGATCCAGCACTAAACAAAAGCTCTCAAGAGTGAGCATAATTCTAAAGGACTTCTCCTCGGTTCAAATTTTCCACATACTTAGAGAATTAAACAAGGAAGCGGATAGATTGGCAAATATGGGATGTACTCTACAAAATGGAACGATCAGCATAAATGTAGGTGCTTTGAATATGGCAATTATTCCTTAACCGGAAAAGGTGCCCATGTAAAATCTGCGAATTGTAATGGTTGATTAGGCTTCACCCAACCTGAATTTTATTAATAAAACATAACCGTTCAAGTAAAAAAAAAAAAAAATGATATTTACAAATCTACAACAATATTCTACAAATCTAACAGAACTGCAAATCAAATCCCTCTATTAGCCAAATTTAAACAAATTTTTGCACAATATTTAGAAATAAATTTGAAATATTTACAAATCTACAACAATATTCTAAAAATCTAACAGATCTGCAAAGCAAATCCCTCTATTAGCCAAATTTAAACAAATTTTTGCACAATATTTAGAAATAAATTTGAAATTTTAGAGAGACACATGCCCAAGAAAAACCCTGCAAGTAAAATATTCTATAAAATGACTTTAGAAATTAAAAAGATAGTGGACTCTTTTAGATTCTATAAACTGAGCTAGTTGGTCCAGCTGAGGACATCCCCAAATGCCCAAATTATAAATGATAACTTCTGCGCACTTAAATCTACTTGTTAGATTAGTAGAGATTTAAAAAATTATCATAAAATTATCAAGAAATAGAGATACCTTCTACTTTTATCAAATTAAAATGATATTCTAAAAAACACAGAAATTTGTGCAAGATACCTGTACACGGATCAATCCTCAAAGGCTATTAACTAGTAAATGCAAATAAAAGCAACAAAGTATTAAGAACAATATTACAACATAAATCTGAAAGAGGAACACCACGATCTGAAACCCCAAAGTCTTTGTGTTTTATTAACCAGAAAAAAAGTTACAAGAACTTTCTTAGAGCAAGTACATGATTCAAAAATCAGATGAAATAATGGAGAGAAACCTCTCATTTATAGAAAATTTCTCCAATGGCTAGTTGGCTTGATTCCTGTCAAAGCAACCTCAACCGTTGATGAAGATCAAATGATCTTTTAATCATCATCGTTGAAATAAAGTTATTTTTTGAGGAAATTCGAATTTCACTTTTAAATTCCTTTTAATTAACTCAAAAATAATTATTTTGAGTTAATTGCCGCAAAAAAGTTGACTTTGACTTAACTACTATGGCCCAAGCATTCAAAATATCTTGAAATTTTCAATATTCAAAATATCTTGAAATTTTCAATATCCCCTTGGCCAGGAACTTCCAAAAATTAAGAACTTTAAAACCCACGAATTTTAAATGTTGGAGAATTTAAATTTTCCTAAGACCTAAATTAATTAAATTTTTGGCTTTAGCATTTTAATTTTTTTTAGCCATAAATTTTAATTAATTGACTCGTGAGGGGATTATTAATTTTTCCAACCCTCTAATATTTAACCATGGTGTCTAACTACGAGGGATCATGCATATTTTTTTACATGAAATATTACAATTCTAACCAATGAGGGGGAACACCCATTCGTTATAGGCCCTCAATAATTACCCATTTCTACGACACAAAATATGATCTAGTAGAGTAAGTGACTTAAAATAAAATAATCTAATCAAATAGTTAGAATTATTCCCAAATCACTTTTACAGAGAGTCGATAAATAACACTAGGACTCATTTAAAATCCTTACAACAAAATGCACCCTAGCTTTGGGGTGAGGTTGGAGGGAAAAACTCTGCCGATCATCCATGTTTAGAAACACACATGAATTAGTGAGCCTAAAAACCTCCTAAGATAGAAATCATCATCAGAAAAAAACAAATTACTCTAGGTGGTTACATACATTTGTCTTACTAAGATCATTTACATTATAAAATGCAAAATGGGTTTACAAAACTACAGTGTACATATAGAAGATAATGATGAATCTATGGATCATTTGAATACTCAGACATGATGGAAATCCATGCGCGGAAAAATGTACAGCTATGGGGTAGTTGACATGGAGTGGTCAACAGTCAGAATTGCCCCTGAATTCAAAAAAACTTTTGGCATAAATTGTATAGAGTGTTGGTAACATTTCAATTACATCTCGATTTTATCGCGAAATCACGATTTATTGGCCTAGTCGTTCTCTGATTTTTACCGATAATTTGATGGTATCTTAATTTTGCCAATGTTTGCCGATGTTTGCTGATCTGTTCCGATATTTTCTCAATTTTGACGATTTTTTAGTTGAAGTGTCCGAATCTTACAAATCAGACACGATTCGAAGGAATTTGAATCCCAAAAACGGGACATATCGTGTCCTAATGGGACACGATTGAATCCCAGTCATGTCTCGTTAGGACCAATGCTACAGTAATCATTATCGGGATATTATCGGTGAGGGGAATATATATATATAAGGAAAAAATCGTAACATACAAAAATATTTTTTTTTCAATTTTTTTAATACCTAAAGTATCTACAACATAAAATAAATACATTGACACATAAATATCATAAAAGAACTGGTATATAAGATGTGTAATATCATTTTAGTGCTACATCACACATAACAGTGAATCATGTCCTAAATAGTAAGTCCTGACCCTTGAGTCCCAACTCAGCCTCAAATATCAACAAAAAATATAATAATGTATCTCATATCATGAGTCATAATGTCATATACAATGAAATGAACCAAACAACTAAAGTCTAATATTACTGATTTACTCTGCCCCTCTAGATGTAGATGCTCATGGAGTTGGAAGTGGACTCTGTTATGCTCTAGAAGCTGAAGAACTAGGAGCTATAGGAGGTAGACCACGTCCTCTATTGATGACAGGGGTAGCCTCTATAGGTTATGTCATCTCCTCATCAAAAAATCGGAGAATTTTTTTTTCAAAAGATTTTTTCCCAAAAAACTGCGATTTTTAATGAAAAAAATAGGGTAAAAATCGGACGATAATATTGCCAAACTCAAAAAATCGTGATTTTGCAACACTGGTTAGGACACATCGTGTCTCGAATTTGGGATTCGAATCCCATGAAAGTGAAACCTGTGGGCTTTAAAACAGCGCATTCCTTTTTTTATACCATTTTCTCTCATTCCTTTTGCAAACAGTGAGTTGAGGGTTTGTTGTTAGAAGTTTGGAGCAAGGAGCCAAGGGTTTGGAGCGTTTGGCAAGGAGATTCAAGCACCAGGTAAGTAGGAGAAGAATGTCCCCATTAGAGATGCCCCTCCTCCTCCAATATCATTAGAGTCTGCTACAAGTAATGTTGAGGGAAGGCTTCTTCCTAAAGGCAACATTGAGAAATATCCCTTGTGGAAATATGTCACAAGAGAGGATGAGCCAAGCACCAAGGGGAAGGGAGGAGGCAATGTGCATTGAAGATGTAACTTTTACCACAATACTTTCACAAGCGCATATTACCGTGTGAAAGGCCATTTGTTGGCTTTACCAAGTTGTGGAGTTGGAGCTTGTAAAGTTGTTCCTTTACAAAAGAGGAAATAAATGGAAAAAGAGTTCACTGTTGGTATGAAAAATGTGGCTGCAAAATCAAGAAAAACCAAGAATGACGACTCCCTTCCGTTTTTGAGGAAAGGCACCACCAAGTTTCCATTTGAGAGTGCTATTGGGGGACAAGCAGCAAAAATAAAGGCAATTTCACTTGGTCCAATGGAATTTTTTTTTCAAAAAGAGAAACAGGAAGAGCTTGATCTCACCATTGCCTTCGTTTTCTATCAGAACTTCATATCCTTTAATGTTTCACGCTCACCTCTATTTATTGAGATGTGCCGAGCTTTAACTCACGGGTCTCCATCATGGTATGTGCCTCCTGATTCAGAGAAGCTTAGAACCACATTGTTGACGAAGGCAAAAAAAAGGTGCAAAAAATGCTTGAGCCTATTAAAACATTATGGCTAACATCTGGGGTTAGCATTGTTTCTGATGGATGGACAAATCTAGCATGAAACCCACTCATCAACTTCATGGTGTCTTCCTTGAATGGTCCAGTTTTCATGAATGTAGTGGATACACTTGGAGAATACAAGGGTTCACAATTTATGGGTGAGTTATTTATTAAAGTTATTGAAGATGTAGATGTTGATTCTTGTGTGCAAATCATTACAAATAATGCATCTGTTTGCAAGGTTGCTGGCATGATTGTGCAAGCTAAATATCCACAAGTGTTTTGGACACCTTCCATTGTCCATTCATTGAACTTAGCACTGAAATCCATTGCTTTTGATGTGCTTTGGATTGGTAACATTATTGAGGATGCACGACATATCCGTAACTTTGTTCAAAATCATACAAATGCCCTCACTATCTACAAGGAGTACAACAATCTATCATTGTTGAAGATTGTTGATACACGGTTTGCCTCTTCATTCATCATGTTGAAGAGGTTGAGGGAGGTCAAGGCCGCTCTTGGGGCCATGGTTATTTCTGAGTTTTGGTCTTTTTGGAGAAAGACGGATCAAGTAGCCTCTAAAAGAGTGAAGGACACAATGCTTGATGATGCTTGGTGGAAGAGGGTAGATCTAATTATTCAAATCATGGACGCTATCATTTATTTGCTTCAATTTGCAAACATAGACAAACCCATCCCAGGAGAGGTTTATGAGGGATGGGATTCCATGATTGAGTCTATGAGGAGCATTATTCTACAGAGTGAGTACCTCGAGTATGAGACATCACCAGAGGCCTTTTGTGGTACTATACATGATATTCTTGTCAGCAGATGGAACAAGAATTCCACACCTTTACATTGTTTGGCTCACTCATTGAACCCAAAATACTACAACCATGAGTGGCTGAATGGTGGACTTTCTCGCAGATTCCATCCTCAGATGGATGGTGAAATCTCACAGGGGAGTAAAGATGCATTCAGGCGGGTTTTTTTCAGGACAGAGCATTGCTTGATGAGGCGGAGGATGCCTTTGCGGAGTATTCCACTGGCACTGATCGATTTGAGGATATGTTGTGATTAGAGACAGGGGGGCTAAGAAGCCCTTTTCTTGGTGGGAAAATCAAGGGGAAACAAGCCCTCCTCTTCAGCCGTTAGCCATTAGGCTCCTCTCTCAGGTGACTTCATCCTGTTGTTGCGAGAGGAATTGGAGCACATATGGGAATTCATGTAGTGTGAAGAAGAGCAGGCTTGAGTAGCCCAGGGCAGAGACAATGATATATGTGCACACCAGCCTTCGTCTTATTTACAGGCAAAGGGAAGAGTGGTTGAAGGGAAAGACAAAGATGTGGGATGTCTTTCCTGGTGATATGGGTCTCTACAACAGTGTTGAGTTGACATTGGCCAACATGGATCTCAATGATCTAGTGCTAGAGCTTGTTAGATTTGATGACAGTGATATTGTAGAGGGGTCATCCTCCACACCAGCAGATGCAAAGGTGACTATGGATACAGGGGAGGAGAAGGATGCAAAGGAGAACAATGGTGACCATGATGACGAGGACATTGATGTTGATTCTGATGATGACTATGAGGATTGATGACTCTTGAGTCATGGGCTACCTACTACCTTGAGGCTTGTATATCTGTAGTTGTTTTATATCTTCTATTTCTATTTTCCATTAGCATTGCACTACCTGTGTAACACATTTTGATTTGATGACTTAATGAGAAAACTACAACTGTCAGTGTCTTTATCTTACTATCTTGTCTTTCTCCTATTGGATCATTAATGAATTGAATATGTATTATGACTTATCATTTATGAATTTAGAATTTATGATTCATTGGCTTATCATTTATGATTTATGTGACAGTGACATGTATTTGAATTTTGTATGTATTGTGCATGCTATAATATTACTAACTTACTTTGTAAACAGTAAAACTAACATCTAGATGAAGAACTATGTTTGAAATCAATGAATTTGTATAATTAATGAGAATTTGTGTAAGAAATATCTAATTTTTAATATATATATATATAACGAACCCTACGTGCCCTATTCCAGGGGATCAACGTGTCCAAATCCGACACTCAAATCCTCGTATCCTATGAATCCCAAATCCCCGTGTCAGGTTACTTAGTATATTACAAAATCAATTCTTTTTTAATTTTTTAATTTTTAATTATTGTTATTATTATTTTTTATTTTATTAATTTGATCTAATGTTGGTAATATTTTGTTAAGGGTCCACATTGTACACATTAATTCAAATTATTGGATATGTTATTAGGGACAAGTCAAAATTCTATTGACTCATCTTGCTTTGATGATGTAGCCTTTTGGTTGAGGGGAAGAGTGGTCCTAATTTGAATTTGATGTTCAAGTGTTAAACTTTGAAAGCAAAATGCTATCAGAAATCTTGAGAAGTAATCATGGCTCCCAAGCATCAAATACAATCTCAGGTAACTCTAGAAGTTGAAACCCCACCTCAAGTTGAGTCTGGGGTTGGAACCCCAACTTAGCAAGCAATATTGCATTCTTTGTGAGAGATGACGAATATCTTTAAAGACTAAATTGCTAACCAAGGTCAAAGGCCAAGACAAAATTAGGAAAGAGAATCAGAGCACAACAAAGGCTAGACCAAGACCTTTTAACCAATGTTGAGAGAAGTGGAGATAACAATGAGCCTCTAAAGGGAGAAGCTCTTTTATTGTGGGTAAATGAAGAAACTAAATTACATGTCACTCCTTTGCAAGTTACATGGGAAATGTTTGAGGAATCTTTTAGAACCTTGTTCTTGTCAGAAGGATACAAACACCAACAGGTGGGAGCCTTTCATGCGGTTGGACAAAATGGAAGATCAATAGAGGCTTATGAAGCATAATTCTATGCATTAGTACATCATGAGGACTATATGGCTGATGATAAACGACATGATGAAATATTTCTTCATGGACTTGATCCTTTAGTTCAAGCTGAAGTTGCCATGCAGAAAGCCGCCACCATGGCAACAACAAGAAGTTTGGATAGACAATTCCAAAAAATGATGGATATGAAGAATTAAGTAAAGAAATGTGAGGAAATAATAAAAGAAACCCCCAAAGTAAAGACCACAATAATTGAAAGGTGTCGGTATGAGTCCTCTTGAAGATATAACAATCTATCTAGGATAGCTAGTGCAACTCGTGGGGCATCTCCAAGGAGATGGAAGTTACTGAAGCCTCAAACCTATTTGAGAGGAACAAGATGAAGAGGAAGAGAATTGGATGGTCAACACCGGGGTCATACAAAGAATCAAGGCTCGTTGAAGTGTTTGGAATGTGGTGGCCCACATTATATGCACATTTATCCAAGACTTCAGGTTGGTTTCAAGTAGTAAGGATGTACAACAAGAGAAGATCAACCTTAGACACAACACTGAATTCATTTTGCCATTGTTGATTAGTGGTTGTCATTGATGTCAACCTAAGAAGCACCAGGGGCTACCCCAATATTGCAAGGTTATTTTGACTTGAAAACTCATATTATTTTGCGTCAAAGATCTTCTCGATGGATTCTACTCGTTGAGATGTTTCACTATTTGTGTTTGAAGTTAGTAACCCCAGTTAGTGGGCTAAAACCCTATGGGGTTGTGGCATGGCACTCATAATTGGTTGTGGTCATTGAATAATCAATAATTAATAATGTTTTTTTTGCTCCTAAAATCCCTCCAACGTTCACTTGTTGAGGACCCTCTTGTAGGAATTTACAAGGTAAGTTCCTCAGACAAAACACCAAAGGACACTGCTCACAAACAGATCACAGATCAATACACCAATATTCTTGACATGGTTAAAACCCTCAAAGAGGGAAACAGTCCATGGCCTAAGCCAACATGGCCACTTCAGGCAATTTATTAATAAGGAGGCATTAGAACATATTCCTCTCAACTCAAGACATGTTGAAATGTGGCAACAAGAATATTCCAATTTTAATTTGTCCTTGAATTAAAATTGTGAATTAAAATTCGAATTTAGACTTACCAGCTGCTTGAAAAATAATTAATTAATTCATCTTGAGTTAATTAGTTGGAGAAATTCAAGTTAGAATTCTTTCTGAAATCATGCAACAGTTATCCCTTAAATTAAGGAGATTATCCCTTAATTAAGGAGATAATATTGAGTTATATTTGAGTTGTAATTAGTTAGCTCAGTTTACTGAGTTAAGTCCAGTTAATTAGTTCCAAATTGTTTGAGGAACGAATTGTGAGTTATCAGTCAGTTGATGCATGCACACACTCAACTAGTGTACTCCAGATGACAGAAGATTCTATCATTAGTAAATCATGCATGTCGATTCTGAGAAAGACCCAGTTGAGATTAAAGACAGAGACAATGTACTATCAATTGCATGTGTTTTCCTATAAAAAAACTCATGCATGCAGAAGGAATTCATTCCTTGAGGATTGCGCAGTTTTACAGGGCATGAGATCAGTGTGAGTGATCAGTGTTCCACTTGGTAACAGGAGGATCACCCAAAAGAAACAACACAAGGAAATAGGAGCTTGGAGGGCAGAGGAGAAGGCTTATGAGAAGTCTATTTTTCTTGTGAGCATCAGTGAGGATTGTTGTGAGAGCTAAGGCTTGGTGTAATTCTGAGATATTTCCAACTTGTATGATAATACAAATAGTGGGGTTTTTAGTTGAGGCTTTCCCCTGAGAATTCTTTTGTGTTTCATGTGCATTGATTCTTCTTCTGCTTATATGTATTCAACTTGATCTTGCTCAAATCTTTTAAGCTTCCACAAAATTGATTGTAGAAGTAGGTTAAAGTATTTTGCTTTAGTTATATTGCATTAACAGGTTAATATACAGTCAGAATTTCTACATGGTATCAGAGCAAAGTTTATCGGAGCTGTGAACAATATACTGAGAAGAGAATTTCGAAGTTTGAAGTTCGAGGTTGCAGATGCAAAATCAAATTCTTATCATACTTCAAGTTTGGCCGATGGCATTCAATGGCTTGAGACTCGAGTATGCCTTGGATGGTAGCTCGAATTACATAGCATGGAAAGATCGCATGGAGTTTGTATTAGAAGACAACGGCTTGAAGGGATTCACTGATCAAGAAATCCAAAAGCCAGCTTCAACTAACGCACAAGAGTTGGTTGAATGGAAGAAGTATGTGGCGAAGGCGAGACAGATCATCCTTGAGGGAGTTCGGGACCATATTATCACGAGTCTCCATGGGAAGGATACTCCATTTTCAATGTGGAAGACATTGAAGGACCTCTACCAGAATAGTAGCGACTAGAGGAAATTGGCACTCAAGGATAAGCTTCAAAGAATCAAGATGGAGAAGGGCGATACTATTTCCACATATCTAAACAAGCTCACCACCTGCATAGATGAGCTTAACAGTGTGGGAATAACTACTGTCGATGATGATATGGTAAGCCTCGCTCTCCTTGGCCTTCCAAAGAGCTGGAATAGCTACCAGGACTCTGTGAATGGAAGGGAGAAACTGTTGGATTGGGAACGACTGTGGTCGGATCTCATGCAGGAGGAGATCAGGAGGAGAACACGAGATGGTTCTTCATCCAAGAATGATGATGAAGAAAATCTGGCCTTAGCAAGTAAGGCAAGGAAAGGGAAGGGGAAGGCTCCCCATTCCAACTTGAATTCTTCACATGGAGGGAAGAAGGTTGACAAGTCTAAAGTGAGATGCTTTATGCGACTAATTGCCCATCGAAGAAGTCGAAGAAGGGATCCTCGAAAGGATCAGAAGGTGAGGCATTAGTTTCTCAGTTCGAAATGGACTTTACCCTCATCTCATGCATGGTGTCATCGATGATGGGTTGTGTCTAGTATCTTGATAGTGGAGCCTCATTCCACATGACTGGTGATAAAAATTTATTCAGTACCTTGGAGGAGAAACACCTCAATATGCGCATAGAGATGGGTGACGATGGAAGGTATAGTGTTTCAGGAGTGGGCACAGTTGCTTTTCAGAGGAAGCATGGAGCTCCTCTCACCTTGACAGATGATGAATGTGCCTGGGCTGAAGAAGAAATTGGTATCGATCGCGATTTTGTAGGACAAAGGCTATGATGTTCTCTTCAGTAAAGAAAAGGCGTTCCTAAGACACATAGCCACGAGTTAGATCAAAAGGATAGGGATTCGGGTGAAGAATCTCTATAAACTAGAGGTAGATGATTGTGCAACATTGAGTATGAAAGCATAATTGGTGCAAAGCTAGGACATTGGCGAGTTGTGGCACAGGGAGTTAGGCCATTTGCATCATGGGGCCTTGAAGATAATGTAGCAGATATCTACAGGACTTCCCAAAGGTAAACTTGAGCAAGTTGACACATGCAAAGGTTGTACCTTGGAAAAGTACACCAAGTCTTCATTTCATGATTGAGACAGTCGAGCAGAGGCTATCTTAGAGCGAGTTCATACTGATGTGTGTGGACTATTCTCGACGGCATCCATAGTGAAGCAACGGTATTATGTAATTTTCATTGATGATTATTCTCATAAATGCTGGATTTATTGCATGTAGAAGAAGGACCAAACCTTCACAAAGTTTTGTGAGTTCAAAGCTTTGGTCGAGAAAGAGTCAGGGAAGAAGATCAAGGCATAGAGAAGCGAAAACGGTGGAGAATATGTCTCTCAAGAGTTTAAGGACTTTTGTGCAGCGGAAGGAATTAAATGAGAGTTGACGGAACCTCATAACCCACAACAGAATGGGGTGGCCGAGAAGAAGAACAAAACTATTGTAGGGGCAGCACGGGCGATGTTGCATGACCAAGGCCTACCACTTCACTTGTGGGCTGAGGCATGCAACACAGCGGTCTATTTGCAAAATAGAAGCCTGCATTGTATACTTGGGATGAAGACACTAGAGGAAGTTTTCTCCGGTAAGAGACCGGATGTGGATCACTTCAGGATATTTGGCTCATCGATATATTGCCATGTGACAAAGGATGCACAGAAGAAGCTTGATTCGATAGCAGAGTTGGGGATACTTGTGGGGTACACTGATACACCCCACAACTATCGAGTGTATCTGCCTACTAGTCGGAGGACAATGGTTTGTAGAGATCTCAAGTTTGATGAGGGGAGTATGACTCCATAGTTCGTAACAGTGTTTGGGACGCGGTTCCAAGACCGGAGAACAAGTCAGTTATGAGTTCTCGTTGTCTTTACAAGGTAAAGCAAGCTACTGATGGTAGTGTGGAGAAGCATAAGGCAAGATTTGTTGTTCGCGGCTTTTCATAGGTCGAGGGGATTGACTATGATGAGACTTTTGCTCCTATCACAAGGTACTCATCTATCAGATCGATGTTGGCACTATCAACACAGATGGGTTGGAAGATCCATTAGATAGATGTGAAGACTGCATTCCTCAATGGCAAGATTGAGGAAGAGGTGTACATAGAGCAATTGGAAGGTTTTGAGACCTTCGATCGTGAGTCGCATGTGTGCTGACTCAAGAGAGCTTTGTACGGGTTGAAGCAAGTATCTTGTGCTTCGTACACCAGGATAGACAACTACTTCTCCGGGTTGGCTTCACAAAGAGTGAAGCGGATGCGAACCTGTACCACATCATGGTGAAAGGTAAGCCATTGATCATTGTACTTTATGTTGATGATCTCATATTGATAGGTGATGATCAATTGATCACGTCTTTCAAGGAGGACCTTGCAAGAGAATTCAAGATGAAAGACATGGGTCTCATGCACTACTTCCTTGGCATGGAAGTGTGGCAGAAGGATGGGGAGTTGTTTGTGTCTCAGGGCAAGTATGCCAACGAGATACTTGGGAGATTCCACATGGAGAAGTGCAAGCCCATGTAGACTCCTCTAGCAGGTAACTAGAGGAAGGAGGATGCTACTTCAAGTGAGGTAGTAGAGGCTACTGTGTACAGGCAGCTTGTGGGTTCGCTAATGTACTTAGTGAGCACACAACCATATTTGTGATATGCGATGAACCAGCTGAGTTAAGCGATGGTTCAACCTACCAAGATGTTTTGGAAGGCGGCAAAGCATGTATTGAGATACCTCAGAGGCACATTTCGGTATGGATTATGGTACAGACGGACAAAGGGAGTGAAGCTACAGGGCTTCACTGATGCAGATTGGGCAGAGCTTCCATCAGATCGGAAGAGCACATCAGGAGGGATTTTCAACCATGGGTCAGCTGCAGTTTCTTGGTACAACAGGAAATAGAGGTCGGTTGCACTCAGCTCGGCAAAGGTTGAATACATGGTTGCAAGTTAGGCAGCATGTGAGGCCATCTAGATGCGGAAAATCCTAGTTGGTTTGTTTGATCAGAGGATGGATCCAACTATGATCTATTGTGATAATCAGAGTTGTATCAAACTCTCTGAGAATCCATTATTTCATGATAGGTCCAAGCACATTGATATCCAGTACCATCATCTCAGAGACTATGTAGCGAGGAGGATCATGTTGCTGCAGTATATTTCGACAGAGGAGCAAGATGCTGACATTTTGACAAAGGCATTGTCAAAGTGTAAATTCGAGTTCCATAGAGACAGGATCGGGGTGGCAAGATAATCCCTTTCTGTTGAGAGGGAGTGTTGAAATGTGCAAACAAGAATTCAATTTTAATTTTTCTTTGATCAAAAATCCGAATTTAGTCTCACCACCTAACTTAAAATAATTAATTCATTCATCTGGTTAATTAGTTGGAGAAATTCAAGTTAGAAGTCTTTCTGAAGTCATGCAACAGTTATCCCTTAAATTAAGGATATTATCTCTTAATTAAGGAGATAAGATTGAGTTATATTTGAGTTGTAATTAGTTAGCTCAGTTTACTGAGTTAAGTCCTGTTAAATTAGTTCCAAACTGTTTGGGGAACGAATTGTGAGTTATCAATCAGTTGATGCATGGATGCATTCAATTAGTGTACTCCAGATAACTAAAGATTCTATCATTAGTAACTCATGCATGTCTATTCTGAGAAAGACCCATTTGAGATTAAAGACAGGGAAAGTGTACTATCAGTTGCATGTATTTTCCTATAAACAAAACTCATGCATGCAAAAGGAATTCATTCCTTGAGGATTGCACAGTTTTACAGGGTGTGAGATCAGTGTGAGTGATCAGTGTTCCACTTGGTAACAGGAGGATCACCCAGGAGAAACAGCGCAAGGAAATAGGAGCTTGGAGGGCAGAGGAGAAGGCTTATGAGAAGTCTATTTTGCGTGTGAGCATCAGTGAGGATTGTACTGAGAGTTGGCTAGCAGTGAGAGCTAAGGCTTGGTGTAATTCTGAGATATTTCCAACTTGTATGATAATACAGATAGTGGGGTTTTTAGCTGAGGCTTTGCCCTAAGTATTCTTCTGTGTTTCATGTGCATTGATTCTTTTTCTGGTTATATGTGTTCAGCTTGATCTTGCTCAAATCTTTTAAGCTTCCGCAAAATTGATGTAGAAGTAGGTGGAACTTGGGTGCATGAATTTGCATGGATTTGAAAGATTCCCTAGAGGCCCGAAAATGACAGTTTTCAGAACCAAGGCAACTTTATACTTATTTTTTTCAATTTTTTGCAAGGAATATGATGGTGTGATTAGTTTCTTCATCTAAGCAATTGAATTTTAGTCATCTTACATAAGAAAACCTTTGACGAATCTTTGAGATTCCCTAGGAGCCTAAATTTGACTGAGTTAGAAAGGGGTTGAGTTTATAGTCAGATTTCACAATTTCTCACTAGGAATTCAATATTGTTGTCTCTTTCTTCCATAGAGTTGTGAATTTTTAGGCCATCCCCGGAAGTGGAGGTATAAGATGCATTAATGCCATGTACTCTTTTGATTTTTGTTGAAATTATGATTTGATGTTGAGATCCTTGTTTGCCACTTTTTTTGAGGATCCTTGTATGCCACTTCATGTGAGAGTTTGATATTTTGTCATGCTGAAGGAGAGATTATATGAGTAAGATTTCTTATATAAAAACGTTTCGTGGAGAGACATGTCACTCAAGTTAAGGGAGTTCATCCTTGTATTTGACAAAGAATACATCATCTATTCATCATCATCTTACAACATTTAATGAAGTGACCTTCCCCTCTCTTAACATCGGGCTTGGAGATGTAACCCACACTGGGTGAACTCCGTTATCAACTTGTGTGTGTTCTTGATTTGATGGTTGCCTTTATGTTCCCTCTTATTTAAAATATGCACATGTATTTTTTTCATACTTTTTTCACATGCAATTATACTAACATCACATAAGTAAAAGATCTTGGTTAATTCTGATAGCTGAGAGAATCTAGATGAGTTAAATTATATTATTTTTATGAGGAAGGAGACCAAGTTGAAGAATGCTAGGGTTTTCGTAGGTATCACATCTCTTACCGCCGTCGCCACCAAATTTCAACTCGCATATGAGGCTATTGGCAATCCTATCTCTGGTGAATCATTAATTCAACGTGAATCCAATCATGGAAATGGTTGCGGTGGATTTCTTTTGAAGCATTTTTAGTCTCTCTCGAGACATCAAATACTCAAGATCCTTATTGACGTGGGAAGGGTGGTAGACTATTTGTGAATCACAACAGAACGACAATCTAAATTTGTTTGCGTAGTCTTGAGTGTGTTTCAGATCTACCATATGGAGGCTTGAAGGTAGAAATCCACCCAATTGATCAGAAGTCTAATGAGTGAAGCCACCCACGCTGAAGATTCTCTCTATATCCCCACCGATATGACAAAGAAACACTATAAAATCATAGATCTAGAAGATTTTTTATGGATTGTCTTTACAAATCTAAAAAACATCATTCTTTCCATCTTGGAGTTGTGACTACATCGCTGATGATAAATAGATTTGGCTCTCCATAAGGATGGATGGTTTGTAGAATTTTTTCTTAATGATGTTGAAGATCTGGATTTGGATTATTACAAATTGTAACCACATTATGGAATTGGTCGAAGTAACTTGTCCTGGATTTGGATTCCTCCCCCTAGTGTTGCTCAGAGGCACTTTATTCAACATAGAATTTTAGATAGGGAGGAGTTTTTCCAAATTTTTATGAAAACCTTCAAAGGGAAATCTTCTCTTTTAGGGGTTCAAACATCAGATCTAATAAAGGATATGAAAAATAAGGTTCAATATAACTTGGGTATTCCGACAAATCTCCAAAATTTGATTTATGCACACAAATCATTACAATATGTTAACCAGTTAAAAGACTATGGCATCAAATGTAATTTCACTATTATCATAAGTTTGAGGCAATGAGCTAGTGCTCCATGAATGAGTATCCCATTTGGATCAACTCCGTCAGCTAGAAACCCTAATGGTCTAACATCTTTCAAGGATGTTGTGAAAGGGAAAGATGCCATACAAGATGGACATAACCAAAATGTGTCAATCCCAAGTCCGTACGTTGTTGAACAAATGGGTAAAGTACCAGATATGTTAGTAAAATTTCCAGAGGTAAGCCATATTTTCGCAGTCCTCCAAGCTAGAGCTCTCATGTGTAAATTCAACGGTTTTTGGCCCAAATCAAAAGACCTGCATCAATGAGTCTACACTAATTGGACCAATAAGTGTGATATTTACTTGTGTGCGAAGGGATTTTTCGTGGTACAGTTTGATAATCAAATAGATCTGGAATATGCTTTAAGCGAGGGACAATGGTTTTGGGGTATAGAGCGGGCCTATTTGTAACTCCATGGTTTCCATATTTTGATGCTATGCTAATGGTGGTTACGAAGATGCTAGTATGGGTGAAGCTACACAATATTCGTCTCCCTTTTTGGCACCACCAAGTTTTAGAGGGTATTGGGAACACATTGGGGAGATTTCTGAAGATTGAAAAAAAAAAAAAAAAAAAAAAAAAAAAAAGGTACTTTTACTTTTTCTAGGATTTGTGTAGAGGTATACCTTAGTAAAGGTCTACAAGATCACATCCATATGGCTCATAAGAATTTCAAATGGAATCAAATATTAGATTTTGAAATCATGACATTCGAGTGCTAGATTTGTCTTTAGACAGGGCATCTGCATAATACTTGTCCCCGAGCAAAAGAAAACGACAAAGAAAAGACCCCAAAAGTGAAAGGTGTGGAAATTTCGAGATCTACATATTTTAGAAGATGAAGACAAAGAAATGGAAGAGAATCATCGAAAAACTAAAGAACATAACCAACAAGGCTCTTAAGTGAAGGTGAAAAGAAGCTTAATGTTTCCGAAGAGCACGCTAAAAAGTAAATGATATAGTAGTGATTCAGGTCCAAGAAAAGCAACATGAGGAAATATGCAACAGTGAAGGAGTGAGCAAAACAAAGCAGACACATACATCTAAGAGTTTTAGTTCAGAGAAAGAAGTGCCTTTGAAGATGGAAGGAGAAGAAATCGCAATAGTGTTTGCCAACCCAAACTCTAAGGGTTGGCAAAAAATTCCAAAGACGAAAAGTAAAAAAGAGAAGCTCAGTTTATCTCGACAAATGTAAATCTGGTTTGGGCAATTTTTACATGTTTTCAGTGCATGTAGCTATGTTATGTGTGCGTTAAGTACATACAAAATGTAATTTTATTTCTCTTCAATAAAATTACATGTTTTTTCTTTGGGGAAAAATATTGGAATTTATATCTATATCATAAATATTATACTTATTACTTTAATATTAATATTAATATTAAGTTTATTATTGGTATTATTGAGAATATATCCTTATTTATTGTTAAAGTTTGTAACAATGTTATAATTCTATAATATTAATATTTGTATAAATATTATGTCTAATTGTATAATGCTACAATATTAGTATTATAGTATTCATAAATTAATGGTAGTTTATTAGTATATTTATAAATATATTGATGTGGAAGTTCTAGGAAATAAAGTGTATCAAATATTTGGATTGTTCAATTGTTTTGAGTGGGGGTGTTAGTTTTTGTAGCATTAGATGGTGTTCTAGTTGTGTTCTAGTCTTTACAATTGTCAGAGAGGCTAAGAAACATTAGGAATCCAAAACTGATAAAAGGTGTTAGGAAAATCCACCTAGAAATACCTTAATTAAGTTAATTAATCAATAATTAAAATTTTCTTAAGTCTAATTTAGGGAAAATTATTAATTAACAACATTTAATTGAAGAAGGTGATATTTCTCTAGAAACTCACATAGATCGACTAAGAAATGATCTCAACCATTGATTAAGTTTTAATCTTGGTTGTTGGAGTCCCAACTGGGGGTTATAAGAAGTCGATGTGTAGATGGAGGAAGATGCTTGAAGTCTAGTTTCCTTGGACACTTCGATTTGTAGAGAGTAACAACATTCTACCGGAGGAGTTCGAGTCAGAAAGGGGATGCAAAGATAGAGAGGGGTAGAGGTAGTGAGTCCGGATGAAGTCTTCCAGTTCCATGGAGTAGCTTGCAGAGAGGCAAAGGTAATGAAAGGGTTGCGGAGTAGCCTCTAGAGGGCAATCCGATCTTGCTAGAGAGAAGCTCGTTTTCAGTTCTAGAGGCCATAAAGTTTTTCTAAAATGTTAAGGAGGAAATTTCATAATCAACAACATATAGGATGGCTTGAGTAGTATCTATTCTAGGCATTGTGTTTGGCAGGTTGAGTAGAGGTGACACAGGGTCTGTGTAGTCCAGTTTGCATTGCTCACTTGGAGCTGGCAGTTAGAGGTTGGATTGCTTGTGGGGTGAGGAAAATTCCTCATAATATTTTTGTTAGTATTTTTCTTTGTAGGATTGCTAGATTTCAACATCCACTTGTACTCAAAATTTCTCACTGTTGCTTAATAATACAAGCCCTCAGCTGTTGCAACTAGTTTTCCCACATTGGGTTTTTTCGGGGACATTTGTCCAAAAATAACGGTGTTAAATTTTTGTGTGTGTGCACCAATATTTTCTCAATTTCCAATTTATCTTTTGCAATATTTATTTTGGTGAAAATTGCAGTTGTGAATTATTCATTGTTTGCCATAGCAAATAAACTACTAATTAATTTACAGTTAGAAGAATAATTTTCAGCTGCCACAATAGTTAAAAATTTCACATGGTATTAGAGTGAATTATATCAGACGGGAAGCTCATAAGCGGGAGGAAGAAATCCTCCGGATTTAAAGGGAATCTAGTAGTTCAATTTCCAAATTTGTGTAGATTGGCAGTTCAAACTATTGGGCAGAGGGTTTGATTTTTTCTAGTGCAAGTGGAAGGAAAAATTTGCAGAGCCCAGTAGTAGTTCTAACAGGCAGTAGTAAAGCTCGAAAGCAATACCTGTAGAGCAGATCAGTAATTTCGCTGAGAAAATTTCTTGTTTGGGTGCGGGAGGGTTTTGCAGTAGTTTGCTAGAGTAGAATCTGTGTTGAGTGGAAGAGAAAGTGCACACACAACGAGAGATTCCTCACAAAGGTTTCTAGTTTAGAAATTGAAATTTCCAGTTGTAGTTGGTAGCAGCTGCAAGCAATTTTTTTCACTCCAAAGGAAGTGTGAATAATAGAATCAACAACCAAGTAGGAGAAAGAGGGAGAATTCCATTTCAGTTTCAGTTTTTTGTAGAGATGACCACAACTGGGCTTAGAGATTAGTATAGGATGGAGGGAGCCTCCAACTATGTCATCTAGAAGGCTATGATGTTATGCCTGCTAGATGAATTTAGCTTGAATACCTATGGAAAGAACGTTGTGACAGAACCTACTATTGCAGATCAACAGAAGGAATTCAAGAAAAATATGGCCAAGATGAAGTGGATGATCCTGGATGGAGTTTGGGACCATATAGTCTCACATATATCAGCCAAGAATACGACTAAGGAGATATGGGATGCTCTCGCACAACTATACCATAATCCTTCAGAGCAACAAAAGATGTTCTTGAAAGAGAAGTTGAGGAACATCAAGACACATAAGAGTGAAGTCATTGATGCCTTTCTCACCAGAATTCAGGAAATTCAGGATCAACTTGCAGCCATTGGGGAAGCACCTCAAGATACAAATCTTGTGCAATTGGCCCTGAATAATGTCTCAAAGGATTGGGAAATCTTCTTCCAAGGCATTTTAGGATGAGATTCTCTACCTATGTGGGACGTGATGTGGTTAGATGTGTAGTAGGAGGAGACGAGGCAAGTGCTTGTGAAGACCTTAGTCAGCCGTATCAACAGTAAGGGTTTGAAAGGTGAGATGGAGAAAGAGAATGTGGCCCTTGCATAAAAGGGTCCTAGTCAATGACAAGGTTCACAAGGGGAGAAGAAGAAAAAGAAGGACCTATTTAAGGTCAAGTGCTTCAGGTGTGGCGAGTTTGGCCATTACAATACTTATTGTCCTCAAAGGAAGAAGGACAAGTAAGAGAAGCAGGACCAGGCGACAACATCCACAAAGATAGACAAAATTTCCTCTAGGTTGGAGGAATATTTTTCCATGTTTGCAGATATATCTCTAGGAGTGAGGTGGGGCAATGTGGAGCTATAGTGCTAGGGTTGCGCAAAGGTTTCGGCAGGGTCCATTGAGGTGAACGTCGGTTGGTGTTTTCTCTTGGATCATTACCTTGCTACTGCGGCCCATAATATTTAGTAGTAGGAGGATCAATGTTAGTTAATGCAGTTAGTTCCAGAGTGACAGCTGCAAGCTAGTAGCAGTCAAGTGCTGAGGAGTGTAGAGCAATGTTGACAACAGAGTCGGAGGCTCAATATAAGAGTCAACAACAATGCATATCCCTCAGTGGACTGTGAAGAGGATAGTAGCAGTCAAATTCTTAGGAGACAGATGTAGCACAAAGACACAATTGATTCAGTACTTTGGATGCTTCTCAGTTGCAATAATTGTAGTAGCAACATACACAATTGAGAGGGAGTTGTAGTGCAGATGCATAGTTGGCAGCAATATAACAGTGTTAGCAGCAACACAAATGTAACATCAAAGTTGCACAGTGGTTGGTGGGAAGTGGCAGGAATTCAGAGTGGCCAGAGATCAACACCATATAGAGGATGATGTAGAGACAAGGTGTTGTAGCAGTATGACACTAGAGCACCTTCCCATTAAGAGGGAGTGTTAGTTTTTGTAACATCAAATGGTTTTATAGTCTCGACAGTTGTTAGAGAAGTGTTGATGGTGCTGGCCCTGCCAACATGTCAAGGGGATCACCCCGGTAAGAAGTCCCAATTAGACCTCATGCTGTTTGGTGTAGGAATCTCGACAGTGGGTCATAAGGTAATGCCTTGACCGTGATGTCACACAGAGGCAAGTAAGATAACTCTGTCAGTAGCAAGGGTGTGACCGCTACAGTGAGTCAAGGAAGGTGAATGAGAGGTTCTAACACATGGGGGGTGAGATGAGTGCGCCCCTTGGCAACCTGTAACAGTACTCAACTGAGAAGGGAACACACGAGCGAAAATGAATCACAAGCTGGAAAGTAGATTAATCGACAATCCAAAGTGATGGTTAAACCAAAAATACATCTGGAACAAGATTCATATAATTGCATACAAAGCAGTTCATACACAAATACGTAAGTTAAACAACATACAATGCTAAGCAACTGGAACAGTCCAACTACAGTAACAACATATGCATGAAAATGTGTTCGCTGTCATTATATAAAGACGTTTAAGTCCTAATCATACAATACATCCATGTGAACTTGCTAGCCCCAATAGTGGAACGTTACAACCACATCCGCCTACTCCTCCAAAGAGATGAACTAGCTCTGTGCAATGGAGAAGCCAAGGCGCGTTATAATACTGTCCAAGCTTTCTTCAAGATAGTCTTATCAGAAGATTGCCTGACCAAAAGCCTATACAAGGAGTTCTAAGGGACTATTTATAGCAAAGGGTGGGGTAACCCATAACATTCCCCTTTATGACGGTTCAACTACCCTCATGACTCTTCACCTACTTTATGGCTGTACATCCAACTATTGACACTTGACTTACACTTGACATGACGTTACATCACAATGCACATGTACTCATGTGAGACAACGCGGCTTCAGCAAGCCATGCAAGACATCACTGACACTCGATTTGTTGAGGTGAGACCAACTCTTTGACATGCTTGTGATGTCAAAGGTGGTGAGATGATGCCAAGCTTCGTTGTCCGTGATGGTGTGCATGCACCCCATGGTGACATCTTATTGAAGCGAACTCTTGCCTCTGTTGCAAACAGTGCATTGGTTCAGCTCCTTCATCAAAATTGTCTACTAACATGTGCATGGTCTTATTGGGTGTGGTCGAGTCGGAAACACACTGATGCATAATGTCTGTGCTAATCTTCAAGTGTATGTTGGTGGTCATGTCCATCAACTTGCCGAAGTATGTTCAGCTCCAGTTGGACTTGTCTTCCCTTTGGTGAGTGTGCTGAATGGGTTGGATTGCATGCATGCACACAATGACATGCATGTTGCTGAATCCCTTGCATGCGATCAACAACACTGCTCACCATGTCTTCTTCGTGCCAACTGCTGGGATGGATCTTTAACTTGTACAAACATAGTTTCATCCATGAGTGCATGTTGTGCCCATTGTTGTTCTTGTTCCTGCTGCATCTCATTCGTCTGTCTGTGCAGCTTCATGTTCTTCCTTGAGTTGTTTCTTTAGCACATGCAACTCCTTCTTTGTTCCATTTTCTATCTTCGCGCAATCTTCATGTCGCGCCGTCACCTCCTAGCCTGAGTCTCCAAAGTTGCTTTCATAATCAATGGATTTGCTTGATCTTGCAACTTTGTTCCACCTCTGTGTTGTCAACAAGCTTCCTCTTGCATTCATTGGATTCACTACGTTCGCTGCATTCGCTGTGTTCGCTGCGTTCGGTATGCTGCCTTCAACTGTTATTCATGATGCTACTTGTTGTGATATCTTAATGTTCTTGTCTACAAACAACTTGATATCTTCGTGAGTAGGCCATCTATAGACATTTAATCGATTGCATCTCCAGGTGTGCTCTGAACGGTGTCTTTGACTCTGGCCTCTTGGAAACCATAGTACCTGCACTGTTGAGAGGCAGATGAACATCTGCAACACCTGGAGACATGGAAACACTCATGGCAAGCAATCTATTAGTTGAAAACCAAACTGAACTTAAGAACTGACTTGTAACATACCTGTGTGACTGATCATGAAGGTTGCGCAATTTCGATCAGGAGGTCGGGAGACTGACTACCAGACTGCACGAGGCACAGTTTGGGTGGCTGGGAGACTGAATGACTGTTGGAACTGTGCAATGCACAATCCAGTCTGGCTGCTGACTACTAGAATTGCGCAATCTCAGTTGGCAATGGTTGCAGGCTCAGTGACTGTATTGCACAATTTTCTTGGCCAACAATCATTGTCCCTCGGGATTGCACAAAGCAGGCCGGAGGAACATCTGTTGGGTAGAAATGCGCATTTATGGAGAGGAAGGCTGAGCCTTCCCTCTCAGGATTGCGCAAAGTAGGCCCGGGGAACAACTTTTGGGCAGAAATGCACATTTTTGGAGAGGAAGGCAGAGCCTTCCCTCTAAGGATTGCGCAGTGTTATCTAGTGAGGCAGATTCTAGGCCAAGGTTAGCGAGACTCGCCGATGGGAAACTGAACGCGAATGCGAATGCATGATGATACTGAGCGTAAGCATAAATGAATGATCATGCATGCAAATGGTGAATGTCAGGTTCAGAAAATGGAACAACATGTATGTGGGTGAGATGAGTCCCCGAATCGGCGATCATCTGCGGAAAACAATTTCATGCATGCAACAACAGTGAGATGTTGACGAAAATTGAAATGGTGCTAGGACAAGCTAATATACATGTAAACAATAACAAGCGTTCAAAGAAATCAAGCAAACAATACTCATTTAAGTGAAAACACAAAAGGCGACAGAAATGCAACACAAGGCATGGGAAGCGAGCTTACCCCAAAACAATTGAGTTGAATGTGTTGACTACTCCTAGTTGTGATGTGGGATGCTAGAGATGCAAGGTTGATGTGAGGAATGATCTCTGCAGCGTCCGGTTGATGAGTTTCGATAACATCGAGGTTGTGACGTGCATGCCACAAATCTAGGGAAAGCGACACTTGGTGGAAGGTTTCTGAAATTAACCTTGCATGTAACCTCCACTTGCTAAACATAGATCCCTGAAACAAGGGATGCCTTTGCATGTTGCCTTGGGAGAAGCAGTCCATGCATGCAAGTCGGTTTTGCTTGGTCCCGGAGGGAACCGATCAACTCAGCTGCACATGCAAGAGGTTGTTCGACTGCTTGAAGGAAATGCGCATTTCTGGCTGGGAGCTGGGCTTACTGCCCAGGTGGTTTACACAATTTCTGGGCAGAGCAACTAACTGTTGCTCATATTTTTGCAAAGTTTGGGCTGAGCAGCCCTGCTAGGGAAATTTGCACAATTTCTACTGGGAGTGTTGGTTGGTAGAATTGCCCAATTCTGGGGCCCAGCAGGCTGTCAGATAGAATTGCACAATTTTTGGAGGGAAGGCTGGTTGCTCTCCAGAAATGCGCAAATTTCTTAGGGAAGTTGCTCAACCTACAGTTGGACCAAGTCCGGGTGAACAACCTGTGAGGGGAATGCATCAAGCTGTGCTCGACAAGTTGCCTTTGTGCATGAAAAACACTGAAGTTTGTGTACTTGATGAAGCAAGACAAGTTGTTGTGAAAGGTTGGTAGGGAGGCTCCAAAATAGGCTAAGGCAAAATTTGGAGGGTGGTTGTAGCTGTTACAACAAGAAGTTAAGAAACACTAGGACTCTAAAACCCATAAAAGGTTTAAGGAAAATCCACCTAAAAATGCCTTAATTAAGTTAATTAATCAATAATTAAAATTTTCCTAAGTCTAACTTAGGAAAATGATTAATTAACAACAATTAATTGAGGAAGGCAAGATTTCTCTAGAAACTCACATGGATCAACTAGGAAATGATCTCAGCAATTGATTAAGTTTTAATATTAGTCATTGGAGTCTGAACTAGAGGTTATAAGAAGAAGTCGATGGGTAGATGGAGGAAGATATGTGAGGTCGAGTTTCCTTGGGCAATTCAATTTTCTAGAGACCAACAACATTTTTCTAGAAGAGCTCGAACTAAAGAGGGGACACAAAGACAGGGAGGGGCAAAGATAGTGAGTCCGGAGGAAGTCTTCAAGTTCCAGAATGTAGCTTGCAGAGAGGTAGAGGTATCCACAGAGAGGCTAATGCAAGGGTTGCATAGTAGCCTCTATAGGGCAATTCGATCTTACTGGAGAGAAGCTCGTTTTCAGTTGTAGAGGCCGAGAAGTTTTTTCAGAGTGCAAAGAGATAGTTTTTCAGTCAACAACAGACATGACAACTTGAGTAGAAGATATTCTAGGCAGTGCATTTGGCAAGCCGCGCAGAGTCTGTGTAGGCCAGTTTGGATGACTCACTTAGAGATGACAGTCAGAGCTCAGATTGCTTGTGGGGTGAGGAAAATTCCAAATAATATTTTTTCTAGTATTTTTCTCTATAGGATTGCCAGCTTTCAGCATCTAGTTGTACTCAAAATTTCTCACTGCTTCTTAATAATGAAAACCCTCAGATGCTGCAACCAATTTTCCCACATTAGGTTTTTCTGGGATGTTTGTCCAAAAATAACGGTGTTATATTTTTGTGTGTGTACGCCAATATTTTCTTAGTTTCCAGTTTATTTTCTGGAATATTTATTTTGGTGAAAATTGCAGTTGTGAATTATTCATTGTTTTTCATAGCAAATAAAATGCTAATTAATTTACATTTAGAAGAATAATTTTGAGTTGCTGCAATAGTTACAAATTTCACAAGGAGGAGAGACAGAGGGAGGTGGGAGAGAGAGGAATGAAGAGAGAGGAAGGAAGAGAGAGGAGAGAGGGAGGGAGAAAGAGATGGAGCGGGAGGGGGAGATAGAGGGCGGGAGGGAGAAAGAGATGGAGTGGGAGGGAAGAAGAAAACATAGAGAGAGAAAGGCAGAGAGAGGGAGAGGGAGTGACAAGGGAGAGATGGAGAGAGAGAGTGTATTTTTGGGGGTGAGATTAAGAGACAAGGACAGGGGGAGAGAGAGAGATAAAGAGAGGGAGGAAGATAGTGACAGAGTTTGAGAGAGAGAGAGAGAGAGAGAGAGAGAGAGAGAGATGGGGGGCGGAGAGATAGAGGGAGGTGGGAGAAAATGGGAGAGAGGAAGAGAGAGAGATGAATGAGAAAGAGAAGGAGAGAGATGGAGTTAGAGCGGGAGAGAGAGGGAGGCAAGAAGAAAGACATTGTGCATATGTGAGAGAGAGAGAGAGAGAGAGAGAGAGAGGGGGTTGAGATAGAGAGATAGAGATGTATATGGAGGGGGCAAAGAGGGAAGAAGAGAGAGATAGAGAGAGGGAAGGAGGGAGAGATAGATAGATATGTGGAGAGAGAGCATTTGTGTTTAGGGGGGGAGATAGAGAGACAAAGAAGGAGAAATGGAAGGAGATATAGATATTGATGGTCGAGAGAGAGAGAGAAATATAGATACTATATAGTATTATATAATATTGAACATTATTAATCCTAACGGAAGATGAAGTAAGACTTTTACAAAAGGTAAAAGAAGTTGGATTTAGATAGCCATGGATATTTTGTTTTGTCTTTGAAATAGGTGCATTGATTTCAATGTAAATGTCGATTCCCAATCCTATTTGATTGATTGCATTGGATGCATTGATTTCAGTGTAGTCGTTGATTTCTATTCTTATTTGATTGCTTGCACTATATGCATTAATTCCAGTGTAGATGCTGATTTCTAATCCTATTTGATTGCTTGCACTAGATGCATTGATTTCAATGTAGATGTTGACTTCTAATCCTATTTGATTTCAGTGTAGATGTTGATTTATGATTTGATGTAACTAAATGTACGATGTACATTGATTTCAAAGCAATTAGATTAATTGTGTGCATTGATTTCAACGAGCACAAAAAATTATTGACCACGTGCATTGATTTATTTGTTATAATAATTCAATCATAAATAAAATACTTGAATTTTCATCTTAAATAAAATGTCCACGTACCTGAAATGTTGCTTTTTGAAACTGTAAACTATTTGTAATTAACTACATTCTTATTATTCCCATTCCATCATTCAATATTGTTAGTCACTTTGCATTCAAACGAGGTGGTAGAAAACAACTACCATTGAGACTTACTTGGGGTTTAACATTCCATAAGTCATAATGACTGACTTTGGAGAAAACTACTATTAATATTGGAGAGCAAGGGAGACAAGCTATGGCATTTACTATAATAGCTAAAGTCAAAGATTTGAATGGTCTATGATTTCTACTCCCTTTTCATATTATTGTTATGAAAAGATAGAAAACTAAAGGTGTGACAACAGAAAAAGTAGAAAAAAATAATTTGAGTTTGATCACAATGAATATTAGTTGTAATTGATTGCATTCTTATTCTTCACATTTTCTATCATTAACACTGTTACATTGTCACTTTGCATTTAAATTTTTTTTATTTCGTTATTTTTCATCATTCAAGTTATTAACAATATTTATGACCTCAACAAAGTGAGGTAATGGTGCAAATTTAAAATTAAAATGACTAGACTAATCTTAAACATATTTAACATATTTAAAATAATTAGAATAGGTAGATGTTCAACAAATTTTGTGTGACTGTGCATGACTAAAGCCTACCTAGATCCATCTTAACCTCGAATTTATCAAGCATCGAGAGGGATAAAAAATCTTGAGGTGCAAACCTTTCCTCAAGTTATATACTAAAAAAAGAGGTTTTCACCTCAACAAATTTGATCCCTCTCGACACTTAATAAATCTCAAATTAAAATAAATTTATACGAGTATATTAACATTCAAATACATTATATAAAAAAATATACGAGTATATTAACTTTCAAATATATTATATGAATGAATGAATGAATGATATTTTAACGTCCACAAGACTAAAAATAGTCTATAGGACTACCAACCTCCCTGTGTTTTGCCTTTTGTGCATATTCAATCCTTTCTTATTCAAATTGATGATGCACTGACTCAACCTTCTAACAATCCCCTCACTGAAAAGAAAATGCCAAAGAATTGATGCTAACATATTTCCATCACTGTCCCTGATGTCTCTGAAGACATCACATTCCAAAATGAATTTTTTTTATTTTTTTGATTTGTTTGTTCCATTCCACCCCCCATAAGTGCAAAAAATACACACCCATTCTTCCCAAGCTTCTTTAGGTCTCTTTCCTATTTCACACTAAACACCTTGTCATATGAAATTTTAATACTTTAGAACCTAAATTGCACACCATCGAATTTTAAATATCAAGGTTGAGCGTTGAGTGACTTGTTGGCTAGTAATTCATCGATGAGTGGAGCCACATAGAGATATCGAGGTATTGTCTCGACAGGTACGGTAGTGAGCCACTGTCTACCAAAATATTATTAAACCCAAAAACCCTTCTTATTTCATTATTTTTCATCACTCAAGTTATTAACAATATTTATCATCTCAACAAACTGAGGTACTAGTGCAAATTTAAAATTAAAATGACCAGATTAATCTTAAACATATTTAACATATTTAAAATAATTAGAGTAAGTAGATGTTCAACAAATTTTGTGTGACTGCACATGACTAAAGCCAACCTAGATCCATCTTAACCTCAAATCTATCAAGCATTGAGAGGGATCAAATCTCTCGAGGTGCAAACCTTTCCTCAAGTTTTATACTAAAAAAAGGGGTTTGCACCTCAACAAATTTGAACCCTCTTGACACTTAATGAATCTGAGATTAAAACAAATCTAGATGAGTATATTAACATTCAAATATATTATATAAAAAGAATATATGAGCATATTAACTTTCAAATATATTATATGAATGAATGAATGAATGATATTTTAACGTCCACGAGACTAAAAATAATCTATGGGACTACCAACCTCCCTATTTTTTGCCTTTTGCAATTCAATCATTTTCTTATTCAAATTGATGATGAGCTGACTCAACCTTCTAACAATCCCCTCACTGAAAAGAAAATGCCAAAGAATTGATGTTAACATATTTCCATCACTGTCCTTGATGTCTTTGAAAACATCACATTCCAAAATGAAATGTTTTTTTGATTTCACCACCCCAGAAGTGCAAAAAATACACGCCCATTCTTCGCAAGCTTCTTTAAGTCTCTTTCCCGTTTCACACTAAACACCTTGTCATATGAACTTTTAATACTTTAGAACCTAAATTGCACACCATCGAATTTCAAATATCAAGGTTGAGTGTTGAGCGACTTGTTGGCTAGTTGTTGATCGATGAGTGGAGCCACATAGAGTTATCGGGGTATGGTCTCGACAGGTACGGTAGTGAGCTACTTTTCCCAAAATATTATTAAACCCAAAAACCCTTCTTATTTCATCATTTTTCACCATTCAAGTTATTAACAATATTTATCACCTCAACAAACTGAGGTAGTGGTGAAAATTTAAAATTAAAATGACCAGATTAATCTTCAACATATTTAAAATAATTAGAATAAGTAGACATTCAACAAATTTTGTGTGACTGCACATGACTAAAGCCAACCTCGATCCATCTTAACCTCAAATCTATTAAGCGTCGAGAGAGATCAAATCTCGAGGTTTGCACCTCAACAAATTTGATCCCTCTCGGGTTTGCACCTCAACAAATTTGATCCCTCTCGACACTAATAAATCTCATATTAAAATAAATCTAGAGGAGCATATTTAACATTCAAATATATTATATAAAAAGAATAGATGAGCATATTAATGAATGATATTTTAAAGTTCACCAGACTAAAAATAGTTTATGAGACTACCAAACCTCCATCACTGTTCATGATGTCTTTAAAAACAATACATTCCAAAATAAAATATTTTTCCAATTCCACCCTCGAATAGTGCAAAAAATACACGTGCATTTTTCCAATTCCACCCTCGAATAGTGCAAAAAATACACGTACATTTTTCCCAAACTTCTTTAGATCTCTTTCCGGTTTCACACTATACACCTTTTCCTATAAACTTTTAATACTTTAAAACCTAAATTGCACACCATCGAATTTTAAATATCAAGGTTTAGCGTTGAGGGACTTGTTGGCTACTTGCTGATCGATGAGTGGAGCCACATAGAGATATCGGGGTATGGTCTCGACAGGTACGGTAGTGAGCTACTCTCTACCCAAATATTATTAAACCCAAAAACCCTTCCCCTGAATGCTTAATCGAGCACAAGCGATAGTTCAACTCCGGATTTAAACGCTTGTTTATAAATGTGAAACTCGGTCCAAACCGTGGATCTTATTTCGTTAAACCGTACCTAGGCACCTTATCCAAAAACATCAGACACGATGACAGCAGAGTTGATTAGCGGGAACGCTTTGGAAACATGCCAGACGCCATGGCAGCAGAGTAGAGTCGAGTAGAGGAAACATACGTTCATGAAAGAGGAAACAAAATGATGTTGAGAACGGGCAAGGCTTTACCCTCATTCCAGATTGCTTTTTTCCTTCCTTTTCCCCGTACCCAACAAAACTACGATGGCGGAAGAAGCTCCAGAGGCATTTCATTCTATCATGGAAATCTCATTTCAAATTGCCACAAACTGCGTGCATTATCGTTTGGAAATCCTTCATCTTTAAAAAACTCCGCAGTGTCGGTCAGTAATGCTTCGCAGTCCAACCAACCGGAACTGCTTGGGAAGCCGACGGTCATTGCCCCCAAGAAAGCCAACGACGATGAAACGAAAAAAGAAGACGATGAAACAAAAAAAGAAGAGGATGATCCAGAGAATAGAGCCACCGAATCATACATGGACGTCTTCAGCTCATTCTCGAATTTGGAGGAGGATGAATTCCACCAAGAGGAACAGGAAGTGGGTGTGGAGTTCTATGATCCCAAAGTTGGGGATTGGGTGTTGGGAATTGTGGTATCTGGTGATGCCAACAGAATTCAAGTTAACATTGGCTCTGATGTTCTTGCCACCATGCTCACCAAAGAACTTCTTCCCCTCCATGGCGATGACATGAAACGAATGCTCTGCCAACTGCCCACAGAAAAGAAAGAACCTTTTGCTCCTGGTATGAATGAATCGATGCATCAATTGTTAGCCTTTCTTCCAGTTTTTTTCCTTAAATAATCTCAGAAAAAGACGTTTTAATTTTATTAAAAATACAAAATTACATTCAACATATGCTTTCTAACATTTTTTAAAATTATTATGAGGAGTATTTATGTTTCTGTTTTCTGGGATTACTTATACAAACTAAACAAAGCTCGAAGTGATTATACAATAAATAATTATTATAAACTCAACATACTGAAGTCATAAAGCCATTACAAAAATACTTATTACGAAAGATTTGAAATGTCAAAGATTTGAAGCGGAGGAGTATTTATGTTTCTGTGTTCTGGGATTTCTTATACAAACTAAACAAAGCTCAGGAGTGATTACAATAAATACTTATTATAAACTCAACCTGCTGAAGCCATAAAGCCATTACAAAAAATACTTATTATGAAAAATTCTCAGAAGTGATTACAATAAATACTTATTATAAACTCAACATGCTGAAGCCATAAAGCCATTACAAATACTTATTATGAAAAATTTGAAATGTCAAAGATTTAAAGCCATTACAAGAAATATTTATTAAGAAAGATTTGAAAGGTCAAAAATTTGAAAAATCAGATACCAAAATTGGAATTCAGCCTAATCAAAAAAGATAACAAAAAAATAAATATATATATCCACATTTTTTTAATTATTTTTATAAAAAAAATTATTTTTTATATATAAAAATAAGTGTTTTGATAAACACACCCTATAGGACAGACTTTCTTGATGCACCACATAGAAGAGACATCCTTTAGCTTAGGTGTCAGGTCAAAGGGTAAACTATTCTACCAATATTTACAAAGGCTTGCATTTCAACCTCATCACTATGAAATTCATGCAACTCAAGGCTTGGATTGAGCCTCATCACTATGAAAATCATGCAATTCAGGTGGTACACGCCTTAGCAGAATGGAACCTTGGTGGATGGCATAATATTCTGTCTACCTCACCAAAGTAACATTTTGCTTGCAGGTTAAATTATTTTCAATATAGTTTCATAAAAATTCACCTGGTAATTTCCTGAAGTTGATTGACAGCTACCTAGAAATGATTGAAAAATCGCAGAATTTTACTCCACTGAAAGCTGCGTGAAATTGGTGGTTACTCAACTGAAACCTATTTTAATTTAACGAGCTATGCGAAACGGCCCTTAGTTATTGGGAGCTTTAGAGTGTGTGCTTCTATGAAAAATTATCAAGTATGTTTTTAATTAGAAACTTGCACCAAATTATGTGAAATTGAACTTCCTAACTGAGGTTTTCTATTGCCTTTAGGTACTCTGACTTAGATAAGTTGTAAACATTTGTTTTTAGGTACGATAAGTATAGTGAAGGACGAAGAGGCATTGAGTCCGGGTCCACCACCAGGACGTCCGGTTGTTGATTTGGGAACAGTGCTTTGTGCTGAGGTGCTGGGACGAACTATGGGTGGTAAACCCCTGCTTTCATCAAGGCGAGTGACAAGACGGATTGCTTGGCAACGAGTGAGGCAGGTTTTCTTCTCACTTTTGTTTAGTTCTCAAAGTTGTCTATCTTTATTATTGTAGTGGTTAGTAGGTGCTGCATTCAAACTTGTGGCAATGGATATGATATTCATGGAGGTGCATCACCTCCACACATAATGGTCCAAAAATCCTATTGCTACGGTGCATGCAAACATAGCATCAAGCTCATTCCACCGTTGCTCTTATGATCTTCATGCAAACAAGCTTTTGTAAGCCCTTGATGTTACATAATCCTAAGTTAGAAACATTTTAGTATATTCATAAATATAGTATCAATACTGTCTGACTACAACAGAAAAAACTGTGACTGAATATTAGCCACGGTGTCTATGGTTCCTAGTATATAGTCTGTGGCATAGTGGCGTGTAAGGGTTGCCTCTTATCCACTGTATATCACTGAAAAGTTACAATCAATGTGGATACTCTTTCGGTAAGTGAATTTCCGTGAGCGTTAATGTTTAGAAAAAATGTTCTTATATTAATGCATGAAAAAACGCAATACACAAGAGTACAAATAGAAGAATACACACAGAAGGCACTCAAAACGGCCTACATGACAGTATGAATGCCTTTAGGTTAGATTGAGTTCTAGATCACAATATCTCGCATCTCTCATTATGAGAATCCGTCAATCGTTGAAAGTTTGTTGTACCGTAGCTGAAACTTGAAGCTGTGACCTTTGAAACCTCTCCTATCTTTCTGAAATATGAAACACAGCATCAGGAAATCCTTCAGTGTCTGGCATTGTGCTGGTTCATGTTTAGTATTTAGCCAAGTGGGGTTTGGATGTAAACCTTTACATGTGACTCTGTTATATGAAGAAAGGAAATTGCCATGACAACTTTTCTAAAATTTCAGTGTTCAACCTTTCATGTATGTTTTTGCAACTTTTTGGTACTTCATACATGTACATGTCTGCATGCTTGTCTTATCGTATACTTTGTTATCATATAGTATGTACTTGAAAAGATAGATGTACATCTCACACCTTTATGCTTCACAAACGCCATCTTATGGAATATCACAAAAACAAGAAAGTAACACGAGAATTAAGATAGTATGAAGCAATATGGAATGTCAATCAAGTATCAAATAACAATATCAAATGTAGAAAATACTATCATTGAAGCTATCAGCAAATGGTTTATGCTTTGTTAGTAGTCTTAGTCTGTATGGATTTTAAAAAATAATGTTTTTCTGCACCAACTTACCGATCTTCTTCATTGATAGTTAAATAAGAAGAAATAAAACACCAAAATATTAATGGATCAATTCAATAGTTATTCATGGAAAATTAATATTCTGCCAACTCATTATTGTGGGCTTGAATGTTTGTTTTTGTTAATAATAACAATATACTTTTAATAGTAATATTTTACAACATTAAACATATACATATAAGATGAGGGAAATACTCAGAAATGTTTTTATATGAATAATTGAATAAATGTTTTTAATTCATTATATTATTACAAAATTTTGTGATTCAAGAAAGAGGTAAGCAGGGCATATGCTTTTGAACTTACCCTTTGTGTTGGCACTTCCAATGTACAAGCTTCTGTGTATGTGTATATATTCGCACACACATCACAATAACAACGTTAACCCTATCAGTTGTCGTTTCCGTATCACAGTCTTCAAGAGCCGATGTATGTATATGTCTTCCATTTTTGAAGAAGGCACTTACCTCACACTGTGACATGTTAGACGTCACATATGCCTGGTCAATCCTCAAGTACACCAACAGTTGATCCAACAAGGATAATGATTTATATGGCAGAAGCCAGGACCGATTGTAGTTTCACCTACATATCTATATCATATCAAGGCGAGTTACTAGACAGATTGCTTGGCAACAAGTGAGGCAGGTTTTCTTCTCAACTTTGTTTAGTTTTCAGTGTTGCTTATCATCGTTATTATAGTGGTTAGTAGGTAGCGCGTGCAAACTTGCGGCAATAAATACGATTTTCATGGAAATGCACCACTTCCACACATAACGGTCCAAAAACCCTATTGCTGCAGTTGATGCAAACATAGCATCAAGCTTACTCCACAGTTGTTTTTATAGTCTTACTGCAAGCAAGATTTTAAGTTAGAAACTTTGTAGCATATCCATAAATATAGTATTAATACTGCCCAACCACAACAGAAGGAACTGTAACTGAATATTAGCCACAATATCTATGGTTGCTGATGTATACTTGATTAGGCCTAATGGTTAAGAACACGTTTTTCCTCAAAAGAGGTCACAGCTTCAAATCCAGAGTGGGGTAGAGTATATCTACACTTCGTAGACTTTAGTAGTCAAAATTGCTGAACGGAGGGGGTCGCTTGTCCCATACACCAATTTTGTTTCTGGCTTGGCCGTGACGTTAAGATTAGATTATTGTTATTATTATTACTATGTTGCATGGTGGTGTGAAAGGGTTGACTCTTATCCACTGTCTATCACTGAACAGTTACAATCAATGTGGATACTGTTTCGTTAGGTGAAATTCTGTTCATTTTTGCATTAAATTTTAGAAAAATTGTGCTTATATTAATGCATGAAAAAACACAATACAGAAGATTACTAATAGAAGTCATTCAAAACAACTCAAATGATGGTAAGAATGCTTTTAGGTTAGATTGAGTTCTAAGATCACAATATTGTTGAAATTCTGATGTTCTACGCTGTAACAATTACTTATTCAAAAACTTCTTTTTGCTGCAATATTAGCTAAGCAACTGTAGATAGAACATAAACCAAATGCACAATTGAAGACAACCAAGAACAAGATAAGACACAGAGAATTTAGGTCCAATGACCAGGGCAAAACCCACAAGGGGAAAACCCAACCAGATTCTTCTTCTATTAGATATCAATTGTTCAACAAAGATACAAAGTACAATGAGAGATCAAGAGAATGAGTAAGTTCACCCAAATCTGAACAAGTTGTAGCATCAAGATCATTGGTAGCAGCAACAGATGCAAACACTGAATCAACCTTCTCTTCAATTGATTCAACACTAAAACACTGAATCAACCTTGGCTCACCAAGTCTTGCTCATACTTTCCAAGTTTTTTTTCTCACAATCTTCTTCAAGTCTTTCCAACTCTCCCTCTCAAGTTCAAATTTTTCTTTCCCATGCACAAGTAGTGAGAATGAGATGATATGAGAGACACACACATATATATATAGGAAGAACAACAAATTTTGGTCATAAAGAAGGAGAAATATGCATGTCTTGAGGAGGAGTTACATATGTGATTTAGGGAGATACGCATGCCTTTGCAGCTCATGCCATTAAGGAGGTATGCATGCCTTTGCAGCTCATGCCATTAAGGAGGTATGCATGCCTTTGTAACTTATGCCATAAAGGAGAACTTATGCCATAAAGGAGATCAACTCATGCTTTAGTAACTTATGCCATAAAGGAGAGAATGTAACATATGCATTAAAGAGTGCGAAAGAGGAATCTTTTATGACATGCTTTAATGAGTGTGTAAGAGGAATATACCACGCTTTTAATGAGTGCGTAAGAGAGAGTGTAACGTATCCATTAAATGAGAGAGTAACATATGCATTAATTGAGGGGAGTTACATATGGCATGATTGAGTGCCATGATTGGGAGACATGAATGTCTTTTTAATAATAATATAATAGTATCATAAATATAATAGTAAATTAGTAATAATAATAGTATTGATGATTAAGTCGAGATTGAACTATTAGGGTTGATTAATGATAAGTTAAGTGATTTTCCCTGAGCTATACTTGATTACCAATTGATGCAAGGTGATTTACTATTTTTGGAAAGTCATACTTGAAAGGCTAGACATGACTTTCTATTTTTAGGAAGTCACTCTAGAATTGTTAGAAATGAGATTTTAGATAAGGAAATTCATCCTTGAGTTGCCAATTTTCAACAAATATCTCACATCTCTCTTAAGGAGAGTGTTAATTGTTGAAAGTTTGTTGTACCATAGTTGAAATTGGAAGTTTTGAACTTTGAAACCTCTTGAAATATTTTTGAAATATGGAACACAATAGCTTGCTGATCTAGATTGGATCATTATATTATTTGTCATCCTCTCGATGCTTTCAAAGTGGAAAAAGTGGAGGAATTAGCTCTTAGGACCTTTTTTTACTGGCAGGACCCAATTTGGCAAATTGGGGTCTAAAACCTTTCGGGAGCATTTTGAGGCATCAAACAACGTTTTTTTGTGTAAAACTTTTCTGCTTTAGCGCAACACCTTTTTTTCTCTATTCTACATACACAGACCTTTCCAACGACGCAAGAATCATGTCAATTGGAGTCTGTATGTGAAAGTAATGACACTTAGAAGTTGACCTTTCTGTTTTCACCACCATAATTTGAGAGGATGCCACGTCAGCCCCCATTATTCATGGAAAAGGGGCTAGCCACGTGATTATGATGTAGAAGACTCTAGAAGAGTCTATATTGTAACTGCGGTTAAGAGTTGAGGTAGTCAAACCTAACCACTAGTAGACTATCGGGTTGTGTTATAACCGGACCACTAGGAGGAAAAGGGGTTACATTCTTTTGAGCACATTTATTCCATAGCTGAGCAAAAATAGCCAAGAGGGTTAGGATATAGAGCACGCAAAGAGGATTTGTGCAATGTAGTAGCCCACAGATGACAGGCTATATTTCTTTGAACTCGCAGCCATATTTCCATTCAGAGAAAGAGAGTAGAGCGGCCTCACCTTCCAGGGGTTTTTCTCCTAAAAGGGTTTCCCAGGTCATATCTTGTGTCAAATGTGTGTGTGAGTTGTTCTCTATTTTCTACATAATTTTAATTCGCATGCTTGCACTATTAACAATATTCTATAGATCCAAAAATCTAGAAAAAGAAATAAAACCGTAATAGTGTATAATTTTGAATTTCAAATATAATTTTATTAGATCTGTTATGGCGAAGTATCCAGTGGAATATCCATGGCTGTTTACGGATCACTCACACGCAAAACAACCTAAAAGACAATAAAATGTGTTTAGGTCAGATTGAGCTCTAGGATCACAATATCTCACATCTTTCCTAATGAGAGTGTGTTAATTGTTGAAAGTTTGGTGTACAGGAGTTGAAACTTTATGCTTCGACCCTGTAAACCTCTCAAATCTTTCTAAAATATGAAATACAACATCAGGATATCTTTCAGTCTCTGGTAGTGTGCTTGTTGATGTTTAATATTTAGTCAAGTGGGGTTTTAGACCTTTACATGTGACTTTGTAACATGAAGAAAGGAAAATTTCATGATAACCTTTAATTTTTTTTTGTGTTCAACCTTTCATGTATTTTTTGTAACTTTTTGGTACTTCATACACAGATATGTGTGCATGCGTGTCTTATCCTATACTCTTTAGTAATATTATATAAACTTTAAAAGATAGATGTGCATCTGACACCTTTATGGTTCATTGACGCCATCTCATGAATATCAAAATTAACAAGAAAGTGACATGAAAACATAATTAAGATGGTATGGAGCAACATGGAAAGTCAATCGAGTATCAAATAACAATTTCAAATATAGGAAATACTATCATGGAAGTTATTTACAAATGGATTATAACTTTATAGTAGTCTAATTCTATATGGATTTACAAAAAATCATGTATATTTGCACCTACTTGCTTATCTTCTTCACTGATAGTTAAGAAGAAAGAAAACAACGAATTAATATTAGATCAATGTATTTGTATTCACGAAAAATTATCATTCTACCAACTCATTGTTGATTGAATGTTTGTGTGTGTGTGTGTGTACCCCAAAAGTTAGTTCAATTGTTTTGACTAGCCATGCTGAAGTTGTAATGGCCAAGGAGGTCATGAGGTCAATTCCACGTGGGTCACTCAGAGTTAGGCACACACACACACACACATACACACGCACACACACACACACACACATATATTTTGTAAGTAAGAAAGATTCTATTAATTCAAAAGATGGTATTTACATTCGGAGTGGGGTGTCTCGAGCATGAGGCTGTTACACCAATTACAAACATTCCTTCAATAGTTACAAAAAGAGCCCCTTCTTTTGGGCTGAAAGGAGAGATGGAAGTTCTGCTTGCCAATTTTACAAAATTTACCAAAATTGTCCAATATCCTGAGAGGTTGAGAACTGCAAGTGATTGGGAAAACCAAACTGCAGAGAGTATCATTACTGCAGAGAGTGCCATAGACATGTGGAGAGTGCCAAAGACATGCACAAATCATCATAAATAGAGTCATTAAGCAATGTCGTTCGAGGGATCATCCTCCAACCTGATGGGCTTCTCTGGGGAGCTACTAGCTGGGGCGTCCGCAACGGCTTGGCGACTGGTGGATGCACTTGCTGTCTCTTTCTTGATGCCCGGAGAGCGTCCACTGCTAGCCTGTATGGTGGCGATTTGAAGCTTGAGCAAGGCGTAGTGGGGCGAGTCCCTCGTAACGAAGTGCCTGTGGTGGACTGATTCTACATAGACAATGAATTTATCTTCAGCATGTCTAACTTGGCCTCCAATGCTTTGGAATTTTCAGACTGTTCTTGTAGTGTGAGGCCAAGCATGGTTTTGAGCTGCCGGGAGAGCTTGATGGTGTGATTGTATAAATTCTCTCTGGCCTGGGTGAGGCCTGGGTTGGGTATCCACTTAAATTGAGCATCCACCTCTTTCGTGTTCTCTTGCCTTCTTATGTTCTGCACTTGGTGCTCCAGATTATGAATGCGGTCTTGAGTTTTAGGGTCAACAGAGACAACATAATTGAGGGTTGCTCTTCTCGCCGATGTCTCAGATCTTGTGCGGGGTTGCATGTTGGGATTGTCTGATCCATTAATGAAAAAGGTATTATAGACTATGTGTGAATTCTCTTATGTTACTTAATGCAACGGATCGAAAAGATTGCGAATAACATAAACACATAAACAATATGAAGACACATTTAAACACATCAACTCAACCAAATTTAATAAAGGAGTTCACCAGACTTTCTGGCTACGCTTCCTGGTCCTTTTGCTTCCAATTTTGACCTCTTTATTTTGTCTTCAATATGCTGTTACAGGCTTGAGCTCAAAAACATAGTCTCAGATGATAAAATGGACATCACCACTGCATCTAGCTCGAAATTTCGAGTCAAATGAGTGTAAACTCGACCATATTTGGCCACAGTGACCTCTAGACTCCTTGGAAAGTCAAAAACCACCATACACCTGCAAAAACCGCCTTTTTGTTGCACAAAACCATCTCTGCCTGCAAAAAGCGCCTTGGAAAGCGCGCTGGTGGTGTTGCGGGTTCGAACCCTGCATAACAATATATAAAGTTTGGGCGGATGGATTACCAAGCTCCACCGCTTAACACGTTGGCTAGCAGACTTGTGTGAAAGCGCTGTTTATATAAGAGTTTTGGAAGGTCAGCGGTTCAAAACCTCTGCCCGACCTGCCTTATTCCATTGATCATAGTTAATATATATATATATATATATATAATACCACTGCATATGTGGGATATTCTGAGCATATGTTTACACGTATATTTGGTTGCGACTATGGTTTCGTTTCGGTGGTTAACGATAACATCAAATGCTTAAGGGACCGGCGATCGTGGGGTTGACCCCGACCGTCCGGCCCCTTTCCGGCAGTCAACGACTAACCATAATAAATATTATATCCACACCTCCGTTAACCAAGCGACATAGTAGCTCATCTAGTGAGTGGAATCCGGCGAAGTCTCAACCTTTTTGGGAGGTCAAGGGTTCGATCCTCCTTGACCACCAAAATTTTGGATTCATGCCAACATGGGGAAATTTGTGCTGCCACGTTTTAGCACCGGATTGGCTTGTTTTAACCAATCAAATTATGACATGTCATCAACCTCTACTAACATCATCCTGGACATATGGCACATTCCCGGGACGACATGTGTCTTGCTGACATCACCCTGGGTTGACCATTGACTTTGACTTTGATTTTTCTCTTTTGCCCTAGTTTGCCTTGAAACTTTTACTGGCCTTAACTTCTTCATTCGAACTTGGATTTACGCACTGTTCGCACCATTGGAATCGTCTCAACGAACACTTCGACTTGATCCCACTTTCAACTGAGTTTGAAGACTTCGATTCGGAGGCAAAACTGGATCCATTTTGGATCACTCCTCCCCACTGGAAGCTTTTGGACCACCAAAAGTTGGTTTTAGTTATCGAGTAAGTGAGGATAAAGTTCCCTCACTTTTCCAATCTCTATCCATCGTGCTTTACTTGGATTTGTACCTTTGAGTCCAACTCGAAGATACTCAACATTTCCCCGTTGCGAAGTCCTTATCCTCCTGTAGCTCATTGAGATACTCGGGCAAAAGATCTTTGATGGAAAGTAGCTGACCTTGCTCTTCAAGTTCTTAAATTAATGAAGGTTCATACAATCTCAAGTTTTCAACATTTACGATGGAATAGATCTGCATATAAGCTAGTAGATTTAGGCGGAAAGCATTTTCACCAATTTTATCAAGTATTTTGAAAGGACCATATCTAATTGGTTTAAATTTTTTTACTTTCCCCTTGCAGTCTTTCTTTGCTGATGTACAACCAGACTTGATCACCAACTTGAAAACTATGCTCAACTCGATGCTTGTCATGCCGCGCCTTATACTTTGCTTGGCTTCTTTCCAGCTGTTCCTATACGGCCTGGTGAATTTCCTGGATTTGTTTAATGAACTTGGTTGCTTTGTCCACATCACTGTGTTTATCAACTGCTATGTCTTTACCAAAGACCAAATCCAAGGGAGACTTTGGTGTAAAACCAAAACAAGTCTCAAAAGGAGATCTCTAAGTAGAAGAATATTTTGCATGGTTGTAAGCATGCTACACATAACACAAATGCTCATCCCAAAGTTTGGGATGCTTGCTGCAATATTCTCGAAGCAACTGTATCATTGTCCTGTTGACCACTTTTGTCTGACCATCTGTTTGCAGATGAAATGCCGTGCTCTTCTTTAACTTTGTGTCCATTAACTCCCATAGACTTGACCAAAATTTCCCGACAAATCGAGAATCTTGATCGGATACAATAGAAGTGGGTAACTAAAAATGAACCCATACATTTTGAAAGAACAACTTTGCAGTTTGTTCAGCTGTGACTTGTTTATTACATGGTGTCAAAATACAGATTTTACTGAACCTATCCACAATACATACAAATAATCATGACCCTTTCTAGACTTTGGCAATCCCCCAACAAAATCCATTTAAACACTTTCCCAAGGACGAGAAGGAATTGGCAATGGAGTATACAAGCCTAATTTTCTATTACTTGGCTTGCTTGTAGCACACATAGTACATCCTTTAATATGTCTAGAAACTGTTTCATTCATTTGTGGCCAATAGCAAAATCTTTGTAATTGTGCAACTGTTTTACTTACCCCAAAATGACCTGATATGAGAGAAGTATGTGCTTCTCGAATTATGCTAACTCTTTCAGTTTGTGGAATGCATAACTTTCCCAAATGATATAAGAGTTTGTCTTTTATGTAATAATCCAATTCGTCTACCTGCTTGCCATGACTTAAAGTTGCATATACATCCTTAAAATCTGTGTCTTGAGCATATTGTTCTATGTAACTTTCATGAATTATTGAATTATGCTTAAGTATTGTAGATGCATTTATGATTGGTTTTGATAACATGTTTGCAACCTTATTATGTATGCCCTTTTTATATCTGATAACAAGATGAAATTGCTGTAGAAAACCCATCCACCTGTAATGTCGTGATTGTTGCAATTTAGTTTGTGAGTGTAAGTATTGAAGTGGTTGATGATCTGTGTGTATGATTGTTTCTTTACCCATTATGTAATGTTTCCACTTTTTAACACTTTGAACTAATGCATACAATTCTTTATCAGATAGTTAACTACTGCTGATGTGAATGTCTCAGAATGAAAGCATATAGGTTTTCCATGTTGCATCAACATTGCCCCCATGGCATATTCACTTGCATCTGTCTCGATCTCAAATGGATGCTGAAGATCTAGCAGTGCTAGTACTGGCGCTGTACTGATCCTTTCTTTCAATGTGTCGAAGGCTTTCTGCTGTTTGCCTCCCCACTGAAACACCTGTTTCACACTTGTCAAAGCATGTAAATGAGCTGCAATCAAAGAAAAGTTAGCAATAAACTTTCTCCAATATTGCGTTGCCCCTAAGAAATTTCTAACTTTTTAGCAGTGTTGGGCTTAGACCAATTTACAATGACTTCGACCTTAGAGGGATCTATCTTCAATTCACCACCCTCTACAATATAACCCAAATAATTTAAAGATGTTCTGCGAAATTCACATTTTGAGAGCTTTACATAGAGATTTTCTCTTTTTAAAACATCTAAAATCTACTTTACATGCTTAACATGTTCATCCCATGTTTTACTAAAAACAAGAATATCATTTAAATAGACTATTACAAAATCATCAATGAATGGTTTAAATACATCATTCATGACTCGCATGAATGTAGCTGGAGCGTTAGTTAAGCCAAAAGGCATAACCATCCATTCATAGAGTCCTTGCTTCGTTTTGAAAGCAGTGTTTCATACATCTTGTTCTGCAACTCTGATCTGATGGTAGCCGCTTCCTAAGTCCAATTTAGAGAAGTAAACTGCATCTTTTAACTGATCTAACAAATCATCAATAGGAGGAAGAGGATAACGATTCTTTATTGTGATTTTATTTAATGCTCTAAAATCAATGCACATTCTCCATGAACCGTCTTTCTTTCGCACTAACACAATAGGTGGTCCGCACAGTGATGTTCTTGGTCGAATAAACCCTTGATTGAGCAACTCCTACCTGCTTCCTTATTTCTGCATTCTCTAACGCTGATAACCTGTACATTCCAATGTTAGGTAATGGAGCATCTTGCTGCAAATAAATCTCATGTTCTATCTCTCGCTTGGGTGGAAGCCCTTTAGGCTCTTGAAACAGAGTATCATAATCGGAAACAACTTTAACTAGATCTGCTTTCTGTTTAGGATTACAACCTTGGAATGCATCGAATTTATCAATATCCTTTGCTTTTACAATCATAAGTAAAAATTGTTTACTTGCATTTACAATTATTTTCATCTGTCTTGAATTTATGAGAGAAATTATCTGAGTTTATGAGCCCTTACAATATATTCAATTCCATTCTTAGTGAGTTGATACTTATTTTCAGTTCGATAGAAGATAGCATTTCTATTGTACAAGTATGGACTTCCTAATACAATTCCACATATGTCCAATGGGACTATGTCTAACTCAACCTCATCTACAAACTTTGACCCAATAACAAAACGAAGTTTACATTGTTTTGTAACTTGTAGCTTAGTTTTATCACACACCCAACCTAATGGATATGGTTTTTTATGACGTTTTGTTTCTAGACCCAAATTCTTTACAATTGCTAAAGATATCAAATTAACTTGCGACCCACTATCAAATAAAGTATCAATTTTAGTATGCTTGGAAATGACTCTTATGTGAAATAGCTCATTTCTTTTCCTCTCATCATTATCATTATCAACAGAATTTGAAGAAGTACTTGTAGATGCTTTAGAATCTTTACCTTTTATACCTGCAGTTGTAACCGTTGTCTCGTCACTTGAATTTGATCCCAAGTCCTTTTGAATAGCAGCAACATTCTTTCGCTCTTTACCTCCAAACTTCTTAGGCTTCAATTCTGGATGCAAAGACCAGCAGTGTGCCTCATCGTGTCCTTCCTTCTTACAATGAGTGCATGAAGGTTTGTCTTTCTTCACAGTGTTTGTTTTCTTCTCCTTCCACTTAAGTTTCTTCTTGCCTTTATTCTTGCTTTCAATAGGTTTGGATGATTTCTCAACATCTTAGGTTACATTTTTACTTCTATCTTCTAGATGAGTTGCTTGAACAGATACATCATCTAAGCTAGTTGGATTAAACATAAGTATGGTATGCCTCAAATAACTATGAAGACCACCTATGTATTTCAATAATGTTTATGGTGAGTCCAATGAAATGCCTAGTGTTAAAGCTCTCTTATGGAATTCCCGAGTATAACTTTGAACACTTTGACCTTTTAATTGACATAGTGTTTGCCAACTCATCATTGCTTGTTGCATATAAGCCAATGGATAAAATTGCTTTTTAATAGCAGAAACAAATTCATTCCAAGTTGAAATGATTTTACCATGCTTTTGGAGATCTGCTTGTGTCTTGCCTTCCCACCATACAAGTGCGGTTCCTCCAAGTCGAAGGCTAGCAAGCTGGATCTTCTTTCTTTCTGAATCAACTTTCTGCACCCTGCAATATACATCAATTTTTCTTAGCCAATTATCAAGCTTTTCAGCATTAAGTTCTCCATCATAAATTGGCAAATGAAATTTTACATCTAATTTGATCAAAGAGGCTTTCTTTTTCTTTTTCTGAGAAGAACTAGTTTTATGAGAAGAAGATGATGATGATGACGATGATGGTGATGATGGAGGAGATGGAGGAGGCTTTTCTCCCTTTCCTTTATCTTCTTTATCTGGAGGGGTAAAAATAAAAAGGTTCCTCTGCTCCTTTATCTGGTTTAGGTGATGAAGTGCCTTCACCTTTACCCGTTTTAAACTCATGATACATCTCTTCCACCATGGCATGTACCGTCATGAAACTATCCAAGAATTGGGATTCTGACCCAAGTGGAGTTTAATCTGCCATCCTTCTTTGTGAAAAGACCCTTCCAATCTCTAGATTCGTCTCAACAAGCTCTCCTTCGCCTCATTTGAGCCTCCACCTAGTAAGCATTCAAATCTTCACACAAACTTGTCAAACCTTAAAAACCTTGCCGCTCTGATACCACTTAATCCATTAATGAAAAAGGTATTATAGACTATGTGTGAATTCACTTATGTTACTTAATGCAACAGATCGAAAAGATTGCGAATAACATAAACACATAAACAATTTGAAGACACATTTAAACACATCAACACAGCCAAATTTAATAAAAGAGTTCACCAGACTTTTTGGCTACGTCTGCTGGTCCTTTCGCTTCCAGTGCTGACCTCTTTATTTTGTCTTCAATATGCTGTTACAGGCATGAGCTCAAAAACAAAGTCTCAGATGATAAAATGGACATCACCACTGTGTCCATCGCAAAATTTTGAGTCAAATGAGTGTAAACTCGACCATATTTGGCCACAGTGGCCTCTAGATCCCCTGGAAAGTCAAAAACCACCATACACCTGCAAAAACCGCCTTTCCGCTGCATAAAACCACCTCTGCTTGCAAAAACTGCCTTAGAAAACACGTTGGTGGTGTTGCGGGTTTGACACCTGCATAACAATATATAAAGTTTGGGTTGATGGATTACCAAGCAATGGCTAGCGGACTTGTGTGAAAGCACTGTTTATATAAGATTTTTGGAAGGTCGGCGGTTTGAAACCTCTGCCCGACCCTTCTGCCTTATTTCGTTGATCATTAGAATTAATATATATATATATATATATATATATATATATAATTGGAAGGTCGGCGGTTCAAAACTCGCCCGACCCTTCCACCCTTATTTCGTTGATCATAGTTAATAAATATATATATATAATACCGCCGTGCATGTGGGATATTTTAAGCATATGTTTACACGTATATTTGGTTGCGACTATGGTTTCGGTTCGGTGGTAAACGATAACATCAAATGCTTAAGGGACCGGTGGTCGTGGGGTTGACCCGGACCGTCCGACCCTTTTCCGCCAGTCAGCAACTAACCATAATAAATATTATATCCACACCTCCATTAACCAAGCGACATAGTAGCTCATCCGGTGAGCGGAATCTAGCGAAGTCTCAGCCTTTTTGGGAGGTTAGGGGTTCGATCCTCCCTGACCCCCAAAATTTTGGGATTCATGCCAACATTGGGCAAATTTGGGTTGCCACGTGTCAACACCGAATTGGCCTGTTTCAACCAATCAAATTATGACATGTCATCAACCTCTGCTGACATCATCCTGGACATATGGCACATTCCTGGGACGACACGTGTCCTGTTGACATCACCCTAGGTTCACTGTTGACTTTGACTTTTCCTCTTTTGCCCTAGTTTGCCTTGAAACTTTGACTGGCCTTAACTTCTTCATCTGAACTCGGATTTACGCGCTGTTCGCACCCTTGGAATCATCTCGACGAACACTTTGACTTGATCCCACTTTCAACTGAGTTTGAAGACTCTGATCTGGAGGCAAAGCTGGATCCATTTTGGATCATTGTCCCACCTTTCATTGTTTCTGTTGCGACCGCGACGGGGTGTAGGGGCTGAGCCATGATGAGGAGCCATGATAAGGATGGGAGAGGAATCAGTTGGAAAAACCAGGGTAGAGGTGATGAGCGCGAAGGTTCGAGGGAGAAAATAGTAGTGGGGAAAAGCGAGCGGGTCCGGGTATTCATAGGAGGAGCGGGTGATCGAGGTAGGAGGGAAAGAGGCAACCATGAATGAGCCATTGATTGCGGCTAGTGTGAGGTGTAAATATATATATATATATATATATTATAATTATATATTATAAATTGTGGCCAATGTGAGGTACATAGCATATATATATATGAAAACATTTGCAAATTTGAAATAATTATTATCATGAAAATTGTCCATCATGCTTATTTTGGCATTGATTTACTTTTTCAAACATAATAGTTAACAAAACTTGCAACAACTTAATTCCGATAGGCCCGATATCTATGTTACATGAGTTTATGGGGGCTCCTAGAGATGCTTTCAAGAAGAAATTTTAATTAAAATTAAGGTTCTTGCAGGAATAATGAAATGCCCAGAGGCATCTATGACTTTTCTGAACAGGGTATCATTTTCCTATCCACCGCTTCATTGAGTTATGGAGGTTGAAATCGGAGGCACTTTGGATTTTGGGACACTCCACTGGCTTCATTCTGCCAAGGAAAAACATGCTAATGCAACAAGTGGTTGGGATCTTGACTAGTCAAGATGGATGAAAAGAGATGGTCATAGAATAGTGGAACATGGAGTGATTTAGAATTGGACACCTTTTGTGCTGTTTAACTCAAAGGTTGAAGACACAGAGTGCTCTTATTAAGTCATATAGTAGAGTTGGAGTATGAGCAAGATGGTAACTGTGTAGAGCGTGGTAAATCCTTCTTGTTTATGAGTATCTTGGCAACGGAATTCTTCATGATATCTTACACAAGGTTGCAGGAATTGTTCCCCCTGGTTTTGGCCCTAAAACCACACTGCAAGCAGGAATGCTTAGGGAGTGCCCTTTGGAGAATGCTTTGGACCTTTTGGGTGCGTGCTCCTTGCCAATTTGGGATCTTGGTGCTCTTAGAACAAAGGAGCATGCTCCCAAGGTGCTCCTTGAAGGCTCCCTGGACCCTCTTTGGACACTCCCTGTTGGAAATTGTAATTAGGTTCGGTCTTCATTTAATGTATTTGAGTCATCATGATATGTGCTTGTCAAAATAATTTATTATTATTATTATTATTGTAACAATGACTTATTAAAGCATGTGTTTCATGCTTGGGTTATCATTATACTAGTCAAAGTCCCCATTGTGGACTCCTAGGATTAATATTGAGTTTATAGAGTCATTGTACATTCAAAGAGGACCTTCTTGGGCTTTTGAATCATGTAAAAAGGTTAAGTATTGAGTCAAATATGATTTATGTATCCTCCACACCAAGTCAGCCTAGAAGAGATCAAGTCGGCCAAACTCCATGTGGGTCATCTTATTTATGGCAGTTGATATTTTTATTGGATCCCTCTCATCCAGAGGTGTAGGATTGATCTAAAGATCATTTGATTCCGATAAGTATTCATGGAGTTATGAATTTATTTGTGTTATAAGACAATTCGTCAAGGTCGGCCAACAACTAAATAACATCTACATGTGCTCAACGTTTTAGTATAAAAGGAGATGACATGAGGGTCGTTACACACACACACTTCACTCTTGATTTTTCTCCACTTGTTTTGGGTTTTAGTGGAAGAGAAATCTAAGAGAGGAAGCCCTAAACGCAGAAGGTAAGGATCCCTAGTACAAGCCCTAGACGTAGTCAAGAAGGAGGGTTACACACTGCCCTATATGTTGGTCTCTACAAGCCCTAGACGTAATAGGGAAGGAGCCCTAGCATGAAGTTAAAACGCAATCCTAGATGATCTACGCATGACCTAGAAGAGATGCCTTAATCTCCTAACAATATGGAGGAAAGGCCTAAAGTGCTGTCCTAAAGGGGTCATGACACCTAGCCACAGTCAAGAAGGGCCAGGTGCCTTAGGTAATGAGGGTTGTTACACAACAATCCCTTACGCTGTCCTAACAGGGCTGTCTAAAGCCTTGCCGCAATCAGATTAAGAAGACCGAGGAGATCATGGGACAGCGTGATGTGGAGGAGATTAAGGAGGTCGAGCAGTGGATGTATTTGAGGACTGTTCTCTCTTGTAACAGGCCATGTAAAGGGACCTTCCTGTTGTGACTAGGCCACAGCTAAGACAACATTCCAACGAGGGTTCCAAGGGTCATTTGTGAAGGCCGAGTTGCTGTTAGGAGGGTCGAGTTACCTTCCTTGAGGGCCGAGGTAGAGGAGGGCTGTTTTGAGTGTGATGTATGGGTCATAAGGCTACAACAAGGTTGTGTGGTAGGACACAGGCCATACCATCATAGCAAGGGATAACGTGGACTATTTTGGGGTCATGTTATGCCCTCATCTTCAGCGTGGAGGCAGTGGGTTCACCCTAGGGTGGGTCGTAGAGACTAAGGGCTGCTTAGGTGACTGTGGCAGCAACCTGAAGTGCCCTAACTAGTGTATATCACAACAACAACAATGGCTTGACAACAGCTATGACATGGAGTAGCAATAACACATTGGGACAACAACATGGTACAACAATGCTACATTGGGGCAAAAAGCATGGTGCTACAAGTTGGGACAACAGGATGGTACAACAATGCTTCAAAGGGACAACAGCAAGCATGGTGCTGCAAACACAATGGGACAACATGGCAAGCATGGTTGTTAAAATTGGCAACTAGGGCCAAACTCCATGTGGGTCATCTTATTTATGGCCGCTGATATTTTTCTTTAATCCCTCTCATCGAGAGGTGTAGGATTGATCTAAAGATCATCTGATTCCCATAAGTATTTATGAATATATGAATTTATTTTGATTATGGACAAATTGTCAAGTCGGCCAGCAACTTATGTAGGCTCAGAAGCCCAACAATCATGTCTATTCAACCTCTACGTTTTAGTATAAATAGAAGAGGACTTGAAGTCATTTGTTACACACACATACTCTTCATGTGATCTCCTCCTTTCCACGTCTTTGGGTTTTGGTGGAGGAGAGACACTAAGAGTATACGCTGGCTTAAGTAAAGATGATGCCCTAGCCGTAGTAAGGATGATGCCCTAGTTGTAGTAAAGATGATGCCCTAGCCGCAGTAAGGATGATGACCCTGCCACAGGCTTATGAGGAGATCTACACGCAGAAAAGAGGAGACTTATATGCAGCATACATAAGCCCCTATACGTTGTCCTAAGAAGGAGATCTAGCCACAGTAAATGAGGTATCTTCATAGTTGAAAGAAAGACCCTAATACGCAATCCCTTGTGCCCTAACTACTGACCTTACTCCTCAACAAAAGAAGGTCTAGATGCAGCTCTATCCCACAACTGAAGGAGGCTCCTATGCACTACATAAAAGAGGTCTAAACGTTGGTAAAGGAGACTTGATCTATACGCTGTTGAAGTGCCCTAATCTGCAATACTTTAGGAGACTAAATCACATTCATGGAGGACCCATTTGCTACCTGAAGAAGCTCCTTCTTAACGCTGTCAAGGAAAGACCTTTGACACAGTTAAGAATGATGCCCTGCCACTGTTAGTGCAACCCTCATTTAGCAGCCAAGAAACCTTATACACAACAAGGAAAGAGACTACTCATTCGCAGCATAAGATGGCACTTATTCACAGTATGAGGAGGTCTGAAAGGACATCATATAAACTCGGATTCCTGTAGGTGACAACATAGCGATAAGTCATTGTTACATAGTGAAGGAATGCATCTGCTCTAGATCAGATTATGTAAACAACTGGGTGTTTGAAAGGGCTGACAGCACAGTCAAGTTCTTATGATGCTTGGATGCTAGCAAGATAAATTATTGGAGGCCTATCTTGTTGCTAGGCTAGGCCACAAGCCATAGTCAACAACAAGGTTATTCTCAGGATTGCCTATCAGATGGACAAAGCTACCATGTTGAGGGTTAGTCAGATAACAAGGATGCAGCATGGTGATGGTTGCAGCAGGATGGGGGCAACAAAGTGATGATGAATGCTGTATGATGAGTGCAACATAGAAGTCATTGAGTGCAGATCAGCAATGCGTACAACATTGGGTGTAGATCCGTGATAAGAGCAACTCAATGATTGGAGCAACTCAGTGATAGGAGCAACAACATGAAGTGCATAGCATGGTCGTGATAAGTGCAGCATGGTGCAGCAAGTGGACAAGATGCAACACTATGATAGGTGAAGGAGTCACCTTGGAGAATTAGTTGAAGCAACATGTCTTCAACTGATCTCATATAGATATAGAAAGTCAAAGTGTTGACTTCTGTTGTAAATGTACTATCTTTCTCTCTCTTTGCTAAACTATTGAAGAACATAGAAGAAGAATTTATCAAGGGTTTCCCCACATTGGGGTTTATCCCTGGTTAGCACCACATCTTGTGTCCTCTTGCCTTGGCTTGGCTTCTGCAATTTATGTTTATGTTCTATCTGCAGTTTACTTTAATGCTGATGTTATTGCTAATCTAGAAAAGATATTAAGCTAACTGTGAAAATTGAAATAAATTGCTCTAAGCATAGAACATCCCTAAAATTAACATGGTATCAGAGCTGAGGTGAAGACAATGCCCAAGAAAGAGTGAAAGAGCAATCACCGAAGACAGTTGGGAAAGGACAAAAGGATAGTGGATTCCTCATCCCTCTTCAAATTCACCAAGGGTGAAGTTGAAGAAGAGAATATTATCAGAATGGCACAACAGAATATGGCCTACCTAAAGATCACTTCATTGGAAGACCGGATCTCAGGGTGGAAGGAAAGGCAGATAACTAGTTCGACGATTATGTAAAGGAGTGTCCGAATGGAAGGGACACACCACTTGATGATGATAACAACAGGGACATCTTCAATGATCAAAGGAATGACAGGTAATGCAGGTCATCAAGGAAATGGCCGATTCTTCATAGAAAGCAAGGAACCCCGGTATGAAGAATCAAATGTTGTTTCTGATAAGATAAAGAAGCGTTATCTTGTATTGGCCCTCTCCTTCAGATTCTTTGGGAATCTGGCTTATAGATTGTAGTGCTTCAAGGCACTCCATCGGGTAGATGGGTGCACTCTCTAATTTGGTAGAGATGGAAACAATCGTGGGATTATACTTGGAGTTGATGCCACCTATCCCGGAAAGGGTGTAGGAAATGTTAACCCTCAATTGAATGAAGGTAACTCGATTCATTTACAGAATCTCTTTTATGTACTTGATCGCAAGAAGAACCTGGTGTCCATTTCAACAATGGAAGTCAAAGGTTACGAGGTGGCACTCATCGATGGAAAGGTACGTGTTTGAAAATAGCATTTTCAAAGAAGTTTTTGAGTTCAGGGTTGTATCAAGTTGCAGGAAGTCCACTAGGGACCATGCCCATTGACACATAGCATCGAAGGTCTGTGAGGCAGATAGTGATAGGGATGCCTGAATTCAAAAAGAGCATGAAAGTATATGTCTGAGATGTACCGAAGGAAAATTTATCAAGGGGACCATTCCCCTCATGTAGCAGGTCCACAGGTTTGGAACAACCCGAGGGGTTTGAGATTAATGATCAGGAATCTCACGTATGTAGGTGGAAGAAAGCCCTCTATGGCTTGAAGCAAAACTCCCCGGGCGTAGTATGAGAGGATTGATAGCTGTCAGATGAAGCTGAGATTCACTAAGAGTGAAGCCAATCCAAACCATTGTATGAAGGTTGTGGATGATAAACCTCTCATACCAGCACCTTATGAGGACAACCTATTTTTGACAGGTGCAAACCCTCTCATTTGTAGAAGTAAGAGGGAGTTGGATTCCGGACGTGAAATGATAAACTGCAAGCCTGTGACTACCTCAAGGATCTTAACTTTCAGAAGTTATATGGTAGTGATGTCGGAACAGATTTTGGAAATGCCTCTGAGTTTCATAAACTCATTTCCGTTGATGTTCTTGGTGAACTTTCGTCTGGACATATGTTTTGCAGTGAGCATGGTGAGCTCATATTTGGTTGAGCCTCACTGGATTGGTGCCAAGAATCTTCTGAGATATCTTCGGGGCACAATCTCTCATAGATTGAGATACACTGCCGGGAATATGAAACTGCATGATTAATCAAATGCTGACTGGGCAGGGAGTGTGGAGGATCACTAGAGCACCTCTCAGTGCTAGTTCTCTTTGGATTCTGCTTCGATATCATGGATGAGTAGGAAGCAGAAGTTGGTTACTATAAGCACCGCTGAGACTGAATACATAGCTACAAGTATGATCTCGTGTGAAGCTGCATGGTTGTAGAAGCTCTTAAGTGAGCTGTTTGTACACATGATGAATACCACTGTGATTCTCTGTGATAGCCAGAGGGGAGGATTTGATTATTGAGGAATCCTGTATTCGATGGTCGCTCCAGCAGATAGAAATCAGATACTTCCTTATCTGGGATATGGTAAGTCGATGAGTGAGGAGGCTCCATCGCATTGAGACTGATGTACAGGTTGCAGACATTTTTTGTCAAAGCCCCGAGGAAAGGTCAAATCTGTAACTTTCCCGAATGACTTGGAGTTGTTGAGAGACCTTATTATAAAGGTCCTGCATGTTGCATGCATAGAGCTTTGGGAGCTCTGGGGGGCTTGAGGTACTTACTGGAGCAACATACGATCACAGGGCAACTCACCCTCCCCTGGTGGTGCGCTATGGAATAGGATGATTCGTTCTCCTGTGGGCTAGGATGATTTGTTCTCCGTGGTGACTATGCAACAGGATGATTTGTTCTCCTGTGGGCCAGGATGATTCGTTCTCTGTGGCAACTATGGAACAGGATGATTCGTTCTCCTGTGGGCTAGGATGATTCGTTATCCGTGGCGACTGTGGAACATGATGATTCGTTCTCTTGTGGGCCATGATGGTTTGTTCTTTGTGGCATCCACTGACAGGATGATTCGTTCTCCTGTGGACAAGATGATTTGTTCTCCTGTCGAGGCATCCTACCCATGCAGTGTGGGACTCATGGGAAATACCTCTCGTCTAATCAATGAGCAGGGAAATGAGGATAGGGACCACAGTAGTTCTATCGATGGACACATCGTTGTATCTACCGTACTCCCTATGCTAGGATGACCTCCATTGATCTGGAATCAGTGAAATTGATCTGGGATCAATATGAGTGGTTTGAGACACTCTCTTATGATATTGATCTGGGATCAATGAAACTGACTTCGGGTCAGTAAAAGTGATGTGGCACACTCTCTTCTGATGAAATTGACTTCGGGTCAGTAGAGAATGGTATGAGACATTCTCGATCAATTCTTCTTCTTCATGGTTCAACAGAGCAGAGCAAAGCAGAGTAGATCAGAGCAGAGCAGAGCTCAATAGATCAGAGCAGAGCAGAGCAGTGCAGGGCACTGATGGTAGAGATAGTACAATCGGACATATGGATCAATGGATGGAGTTCTCCCTAGTTGAGAGGGAGTGTTAAAATTGGCAACTAGGGCCAAACTCCATGTGGGTCATCTTATTTATGGCAACTGATATTTTTCTTGGATCCCTTTCATCGAGAGGTGTAGGATTTGATCTAAAGATCATCCGATTCCGATAAGTATTTATGAAGATATGAATTTATTTTGATTATGGACAAATTGTCAAGTCGGCGAGCGACTTATGTAGGCTCAGAAGCCCAACAATCATGTCTATTCAACCTTTACGTTTTAGTATAAATAGAAGAGGACTTGAAGTCATTTGTTACACACACATACTCTTCATGTGATCTCCTCCTCTCCACGTCTTTGGGTTTTGGTGGAGGAGAGACACTAAGAGTATATGCTGGCCTAAGTAGAGATGATGCCCTAGCCACAGTAAGGATGATGCCCTAGCTGCAATAAGATGATGCCCTAGCTGCAGTAAAGATGATGCCCTAACCGCAGTAAGGATGATGCCCTAGCTGTAGTAAAGATGATTCCCTAGCCGCAGGCTTATGAGGAGATCTACACGCAGAAAAGAGGAGACTTATATGCAACATAAATAAGCTCCTATACGTTGCCCTAAGAAGGAGATCTAGCCACAGTAAATGAGGTCTCTTCACAAATGAAAGAAAGACCCTAATACACAATCCCTTGTGCCCTAACTACTGGCCTTACTCCTCAACAAAAGAAGGTCCAGATGCAGCTCTATCCCACAATTGAAGGAGGCTCCTATGCGCTGCATAAAAGATGTCTAAACATTGGTAAAGGAGACTTGATCTATATGTTGTTGAAGGGCCCTAATTCTCAATACTATAGGAGACTAAATCACATTCATGGAGGACCCATTTGCTGCCTGAAGAAGCTCCTTCTTAACGCTGTCAAGGAAAGGCCTTTGACACAGTGAAGAATGATGCCCTGCCACTGTTAGTGCAACCCTCATTTAGCAGCCAAGAAACCTTATACACAACAAGGAAAGAAACTACTCATCCGCAACATAAGATGGCACCTATTCACAGTATGAGGAGGTCTAAAAGGACATCATATATGTTAGTGTCAGTTTTGTCAGCCTGTCACCTAGATCAAAAAATGCTTTTACCATGGTCATTTCAGGTTTTCATCGTCAAATTTTTCTGTTACTAGGTTTACACAACAAATTTGGTCATTGTATGGTCAGTCCAAGATAGAGTCATTTTTTGAAATTTCACTCATGCTGGTTGCTTGTCTTATACCATGAAAATTGGTCAAGGCATCATTATCATTTCATTAGGTTCGAGGTCATCCATTAGGTCTTAAGAGTCCCCAAGGTCCACCATTTCCATAAAAAGTCAGAAATAAGTCAAATTGACAAAGCAAAGAGTTCAAGGAATGAAACATGGTTTTTTTCCATTTTCATGACATCAAAAAGTTTTAGGAGAAGAAAGCACCAGCGCTCAGGAGATGCAAAAAAGCACATTTGCAAAGGCAAGGTAAACGCTGCCTTTAGAAAAGTGAAATCAGTTCACAAAAGAGGATTGGTTTCTTTTCTCTTTTTGGAAAAAGTGTAAAAGTCACCCCTATATAAACTCAAAATGACTTAATTCCTTTTCATTCACCTCTCATTCACTCTTCATCATGGAGCTTACTCGCTTTGAAAAGAAAAAATTTCATTTCCTTAAGAGAATTTGGCCAAAATTTGTAGGCGCTGCGTGTAGATACACTGCGCTGTGTTTTTGAAGCAAGCGTCGCGCGTAGGAGAACTACGCTACGCTTTGGTGCTGCACGTGGAAGAATTGCGCTGCGCGCATGACAGAGTGCCCGAAAACCACCCAAATTTTCCCAAATTTCAAATCTTTTGCTTTCAAAATTGGTCAAATCGCTTGCTAAGGCTGAGGAACAAGTAAGTATATCATTTCCCTTGATTTTTGCTTTCCCATTTGCATTCCATGTTGATAATATCTCAAGCTAGGGTTTGTAGCAAAAATGCCATGGGAAATGCTAGGGTAGAAATGGTCATCACAATTTTTTATCTCCTAAATATGTAAATTGACTTTTTACACCTGCACGCATATATGATGAGTCATTTTGATTGGTCCATCCACCTCCAAAGCAAGTTTAAAGTTAAACACTAAAAAACAAAACCCTAGCTCATTCCTAGAGTTATTTTGGCAAAATCACACCATAAACCTTCTTGGTCTCACTTATCAGCAGTACATTTGTTCACTATCTTCCACACTCATTTTCATCACTTTCTCAAAGCCATGTCATCCTTCACAAGGCCCTCTCATCATTTTGTCAAAATCCCTCATATATCACTTCATTTTCATACTCACCTCACATCTATTTCACTTCCTGCTGCTAGGATTTTGTATCATCATGGAGATTGATTCTTCACCAGAGAGAAAGAGACAACACAAAGGAGGGAGGATTCTTAGATATGAACCATTAGATTGCAATCAGATCAACTCCTATCCTTTCATCAAACAATGTTTTGAAGATGTTCACTGTTTGGAATTTTGCAAAAGAGTAAGTGAAGTAGGGTTTTATGAACAACTGACAGATTGGGTGGCCACACACTTGAAAGGGGAGACTGCTGTCATTGCTGGTATTGAGTTTAGTTTCTTAATGGCCTCCATCTCACTAGAAACTGGTCTACCAGACAATGGCGAATATCGGTTCAAAGGGATGAATCTGGATCTTGAAAACTACAAGCCCTTCTTTAAGACTCCATACAGAGACACACATACTCACCTTATGCCTTTTAGATATTTGCTTGAGAAGTATGCTCCTTTAGTGAAGAACATCATGAGGTTCTTTACCTGTGAAGGTAGATTCTCAAGGCTGTATGCATATCACATTTGCCTCTTGATGCATTTCACATCTCAAAAGCCACTCAACATGTGCAATTACTTCTTCAGGGGTATTTGAAAAATGTCTGAGAAGATACAGTGGAAGGACAAAGAGCACTCTCCAAGCCTGTTCCATCATAATCTCATCAAAACCATTGTCCTTCATTAGTTGGCAGAGAAGCGTATGGCTTGGGAAGCCTTCTTAGTAACATCTCTAAAGTGGCATGAAGAAAATGTAGCATCTCAGTCCACAAGCACACTAAAACAACAAGCAGAGATGGGGTCATCTAGCAGACCAGTAGAGAAGATTCAGCTACCTAGGCTAGAGGTCACCAAAGTGTATAAGAAGGGGCATAGGCTTGTGTTTTCTTCTCACAAAGAGAAAGGGGCCAAGCCTTCTTCATTAGCAAAGCAGGCATCATCAGCAAAGGGTAAAAAGACAGTTGAGCAGGAATTTGAGATCATTGATCTGGAAGATGAAGATGAGATTTCAATTATGAAACAGACCATCAGGGACAAGGACTACCAAATCAATGAGCTGGAAATAAACATGGAAAGAGCTAAGTTCATTATATCATTCCTAGAACAAGAAAACAGTCAACTCAAGGCAAAAGAGTTGATCTTGCAAAAGGAGAAAGCCAAGTTATTGTAGCAGATTGGAAAAGGTAAATAGATCATAGAATCAAGCGAGCCTGAAGGATCAAAGGGTACAGGAAAGAGGAAAAGACCAAGAACCAGAGGTCTCAAAGAAGCTTTGCAAGAGGAACAAAAACAAATATTGCTAAATGAAGACCTTGACCTAGAAGAGAGGATTTCCCTTGAAGTACATCAAGATAAAGAATATTGGCTCAACAGGGTGAATGAACATTTGGAAAAGCTCTTGGAGAAGGCAAATAGAGATAACCAAATGCTCAGACACATGGCACATCATTATCAAGCTCAACACATGACTGCCAATGTCAAAGTGAAACAACTCAAAAACAAGCTCAAGGAGACCAAAAAAGAGCAAAAGAATGAGGGAAACTTGGAGACGCTTGCTGAAGCATTCATGAAGCTTTAACAAACTCATTTTTACACCTTCCCTCCAATTTTGAGCCAATTCTGAGCATTTTGTGTTTTTTGAGAATTTTTGGTGTACATTCAGAAAATTGCCCTGTCCTGAAGTGCAGCGCTGCGCTTTTTCCTCAGGCATCCATTTGAAGAAAAGTTTATATTTTTGGAAATGTCTTGGCATCCTTGAAAAACCCATTTGCCTAGAGTTTGCAAAGGTGGCTTAGTTTGGGAGAAAAAGGCAAAATAGTGGCAAAAAACTAGTATTCTGCACCATTTTTGATAGGTGCTGCGCTTTTGGAGTGTCCTTGGGAGAATGGATTTTTGAAGGTCTTCCCATGTTCCAAATTCAGAATTTCAAACTGTTCTGGAAACTAGACTTGAAGGGCTAGTTGACCATTCTCTCAGATTTGCATTTTGACCCCTGGAAGGCACCTGAAAATCAGCTCAAAGTTGGCGCTGCGCTTCTGCACTTTTTGTGTTTTTATTTGTAAAATTTCACTATGTAAATTTTCTAGTTTCTAGTCAAACTTGGTCAAAGTCAAGATTCTCTTTGTAATGGTACAAGTTACGAGACTAAGTGATGTAGGCATGAATAAATGAATATCATAGTTTGTTTTTGATGTTCAGTAGGCCTCATAAAAGAAGAAAACTCCTAATCAAACTCTTCATGAGGTGTTTGAGTTTCACCTTCTCACTCTCACTTGTTGGTTGAGAGAATATTGGAGTTAGTTCCTTCGCCTAGGAGCTCGACTCCTGAAGGTGGGAAAGAGGTTAGGAGAGTCTATAAATACTATTTCACCTCAGGAGAAGAGGGTTGAACTTTTTGTAAAGGGAGGCTTGCATTGTAATCATCTTTCAGCTAATATAGATACAGGTTGCAGCTATTTTCAAGGAACTCTAGCACCATGAGTTTTATGGTGTTTGTGCTTCACTCTTTTGTTTAATTATGGTCTAAAACATCTTTGCATACATTATATTTCTTCTCTTATGAATACCTTGTGATAAAATACTCAGAATTCTTGTATTATCAAGCTCCATTATCTAGGATTTCGTGGCTATATGTTTTGTCTTCTTAAGCTAATGAAATCATCTTTAAATGCTTATTAGTTTCTTCCTCTCTATATCCTCTATACTACACTGACAAAATACTCCAAATGCACCATGACTTCTGACATCTAGCTCCTTTTTATGCTTGTCCCTGTATTCCCACAGCCTAGACCTACTTGTGGCCCCAAACCCTAAGTTCAACAAACCCTTTAAAAAACAAATTTTCACAAACAAAAATATATATCTATCTATTATATAAAAATATATTATAGCCTAAGAATTCATTACTTTAAAGTCATATCATTGATAAGAAACTTAGAGAGATCCCTCTCATGCTCAGTAGGGCTAGGTGCTGAACTGAAGTGGTTTGAGGTTACCCTTGTCGATTTCCTTTTCAGCCTAGGAGATTGTAAGGACTAACATTTTTGGTGCCGTTTCCGGGGAACGATTGTTAAATTATCCTTGGGAAAAATCTTAAGAGCTTTCAAGAGCTGGTTCTGTACTTCTCAGTTTCTAGTATCCTAAGATAGGCTGAATTCATAAATATCATCAGTTTCGGGTGTATACATTCTGGCTTCCAAAAGGCATACCAGGTCAAATCCTGACCCAAATCCACCCTTTATTGTTGAAGACCCTGAAAGACTGCTCAAAAAACTTAGACTACCTATCACTAAAAGTGCAGTTCAAAAAATTAAAGAACAACTTCTCTGCCTAAAAACCTTTTCGCCTTTGAGCAAATTCCATTCGAAGAGCAGATAGAATTATCACTTACCAGGTCTAAGTCTGACTCTTGCATCTCTGATACAACACTAGAATCTTTCAACCTAGAACCTTTTAAGGTTGAAACTCATTCTCTTTCTTCAGAATCTTTGTCTGCGAAGACTGATTATGAACTGTGGTTAAATTTTGCTAAGCTTCAGAGCCTTGCTGACCAACTCCAAATCACAACCGAAAAAACTTTTGTTCAATATCAACTTGAATACTTAGCCAAAACTTCATCCTCTTTTACACCTCCAAGCTCATCTACCACATCTCCTAAAGCTCCAGTTTCATTATCTTTCTTGCCTTCTCCGTTCATTCCATCCTTACCTCCACAACCCATTTTAACAGTTCCCTCATCCTCATCACAACCTTCACTTACACAAACCATTGTAACGGCTCCACTTACATCACCCTTTGTAACACCTCCACTTCCTCCAGTAGTCATGGCAAGATTTGCGCCTCTGTTACTGCCTGCTCACATTACTGCTTTGCCTCAGAATTATGGTCAAAGACTTCCTTTGCTTGATGGAAGTGCAGAAATTACAGGTCAGCAGCATGTTGACAAGTTAACAAAATTCATTGATTTAGAAGAAATTGATGAGGAGAATGCTAAAATGAGGATTATCGCTTAGAGTTTCAAACTTTCAGGAGATGTCAAGAAATGGTTTCAAAGTCTGGCTGCAAATTCCATTAACAGTTCTCAAAGACTCATTGAATTATTTCTAGCTTGTTGGCAAGAGAAGAAAAATCCATTACAGATATTGGCTGAATATAATTCAATGAAAAGGAGCCCCATTGAAATAGTTCAAGAATTCACATCAAGATTTAATATAGTGTACAATACTATACCTGATGATATGAAACCTCCTCCTGGTTTAGCTCTTCTTCATTATCCTGATGCTTTCGATCCAGAGATGGCCTATCAGCTTAGAGAAAGAGACCCAACAACTCTTGAAGAAATGCAGCGGAATGCAATCAATGTTGAAGTCAATTTGCTCATTAAGAAGTCAAAATCAAAGCCAGAGAGGGCAGAAAAGAGAGTTGTTTTCAGAGAAGAACCTGCATCATCATCTGATGCAAAGCTTGACAGCCTGATAAAAACCATCGAAAGGATGATGGATAGAATATCAGTAACTGATTGACAAGTTGAACCATCAGTGAGGAATCCTAACTTTCGTGGACAACAACAACAATAGTTCAAAAATCGATAGAGAGAGCAGCGAAATCAAGATCCTCAAGGTCAGGAGAAAGCTCCATTTCAACAAAACTATACTGAAAGCCAGGAAGAAGATGAAGAGGAGATGGTAGAAGCAAATCACTTCTTTCAAGAAGATGAACTACCTACTTTCCTAACTGAAGAAGATCAGTTTTCTGAAGATTCTTTTATACCGGGTGACCAACAATTTGTGCTTGCAAGCGAAGATATGTGGGCTGATAGGACTAAAGAGTACCAAAGAGGATATCAGAATGCCCTTAGTCATCTCCAAAAGCAGTACAGTTTGAGAAACTGAAATGTGCCTGTTACTATAATTCAGAAAAGACAAAATTTGCAAAAGGATGCACCAAGCAAAGAATCCCCTCCTACAGGCCAGAACAAAGATAAAGCCATTGTCACACAGAATTGGGATAGAACTAATGAAGCTTCCACTAGCAATGTGAGGAAGGACAAAGAAATGCAAACTGAAAGCCAAAAGAAGGAAATTCAAGCTATAGGCCAAACAGAAAGGAAGGACAACGCTTCAAAAGAGGTAGATAAGCAATCTAATCTTTTTAGTTTGGAAAATGAAATTTCTAAATTAAAGATAGCCATTCCCCTCACTGGATTGGTAAGGAATGACAAATACAAATTCCAGATTGCAAGAATGCTTAGGGTTGATCAGATGTCTGATACAATCAATGTAGTCGATGATGAGCCAGCCATCCTTTTTGGTCCATCCTTAGAAGGAGCTCCTGAAGATAGTGAAATTCCTCCTTTTTATCTGAGTCTTAAACTTCATGAACTTATCCTTCATAATGCTATGCTAGATTCTGGTGCCTCTCATAATTTGATGCCTAAAGCCATCATGGATAAACTAGGACTGAGCATCACCCGACCTTACCATGATCTTTACTCTTTTGATTCTGGAAGAGTGAAATGCCTTGGCCTTATTAAAGACTTGGTCGTGTCCTTAGATCAAATCCCAGCCCAAAATGTACTTATGGATGTTGTAGTGGCTGATATTCCTCCTAGGTTCGGCATGTTGCTTTCAAGATCTTGGGGAGCAAAATTAAAGGGCACACTACAACTTGATTTTTCATACGCCATTATCCCTGTTTTTGGACAGCTTCGGAAACTTTATAGAGAAAAGAAGATGAAATTTATGATCAACAGTAAAGACAAGCCAGTCAATCATCCAATACATGTTGTTCATACTGATCTTGACTCTTTCATTCTGTTTAGTGATATGGATTATGTTAGTAGAAATTTTAGAAATTCCTAACGTAATGGGAAACATACATGAAACTATCACAACAGAAAATAAAGAGATTGGTGAAGGATCTATATAGGTTGCAAATCCTATAGAGGAGATTCAAAGAATAGTGCAGAAAGCAGAAAATTCTGAGTTAGTCATTCAAGATCCTAAAAATAAAAAAATTCAAATTTCAGAAATTCTTTTTTTCCAGAAGAAGAAAATGGTCTTTGGACTATGGAGTTTGGTGGTGCATCAGGAAGAGGAGCAGGAATTGGTGTTTGGATACTTGGGCCATTACATCAACCAAACAAAATCCCTCCAAAGGTGAGAATGAGTTCTTACAAGCTGGAATTTGAATGTTCGAATAATGAGGCAGAATATGAGGCGTTGATTGTTGGCCTCAAAATTCTAAAAAAGTTGGGAGCAAAAAAGATTTCTGTTTATGGCAAGTCCGAGTTAGTAATTAAGCAAGTCAAAGGGGAATACCAGGCCAAACATCCAAGAATGAGAGCTTATCGCAATGTTATACTTGATATTCTCAAAACTTTTCCAGAATATACATTATCTCTTATTCCTAGAACTCAAAATCTCATAGCTGATTCATTTGCCACTGCAACCAGTATGGTAAAAATTCCTTGTCATTCTAATCATAAATACTCCGTCCATGTTAAGCATCGCCCAGCTGTTCCATATAACATGAGGTTTTGGCAAGCATTTGGTGATGATAAGCAAATCAACAGTTTTCTGCAGTTGGAAGGAGAATTTCAGAATTCTCACATTGATGATGTGTACAATATTGATGATTCCCACACTCATTCAGCTGACACTGAAGTTTTACAGCTCAAGGACAACAACATCCCAAGAGGCTTAGTGCCTTTGGAAGAGTTATTTGACAAGGATGATATCGCCAAGAAGCCCACCATGGTCCCTATTGAAAAAGGAGTAGAAGATGTTAACATTGGCACCACTGAAAATCCTAAATTGGTCAAACTATCAAAATTTCTATCTCTTGAAACAAAAGGTAAGTACATGTCTTTAATGAAGGAGTTTGCTGATGCATTTGCTTGGGATTACTCAGATCTGAAAGTTTATGATAAAAGTATCATTCAACACACCATTCCTATAAAGTCGGATCAAAAGCCATTTCGCCAGAAATTGAGAAGAATCAACCCCAAGTTGCTGCCATCAATTGAAGAAGAGGTAAATAGACTTTTTAAGTCTGGAATAATTGTTCCCTTTCGGTTTTATGAATGGATGTCTAATCTAGTACCTGTGAGAAAGAAGACCGGAGAAATTCGTTTATGCATTGATTTCAGAAATCTTAATAAGGTGTCCCTGAAAGACAACTATCCCCTCCCTAAAATGGACCACATACTTCAGAAGGTGGTTGGATCTTCTAGGATGTCATTGCTTGATGGATACTCTGGGTACAATCAAATTCTGGTACATAAAGACGATTATCTCAAAACGGCCTTTACAACGCCATGGGGAACATTCATGTATGCCAAGATGCCTTTTGGGTTGAAGAATGCAGGAACTACCTTTCAGTGCGCTATGGATATAGCATTTGCAAATGAAAAAGATGTATTTCTGGTTATTTATCTTGATGATCTAACAGTGTTTTCAAAATCTGATGAAGATCATTTGCATCACTTGAGGATTGTTTTTTAGAAATGCAGAAAATTTGGCATTTCACTTAACCCAAAGAAGAACTTGTTTGCCATGGAAGAAGGTAAGCTACTAGGAAACATCATCTCTAAAGATGGCATCCGCATTGATCCTGCCAGAGTGGAGGCTATTCAGCAATTAGACTTCCCTAGAAACAAGAAAGAGATTCAGTCATTTAATGGGAAAATTATTTTTTTGAGGAGATTTATTCCTAATCTAGCTGAACACTTGAAAGAAATGACAACTATGTTGAAGAAGGACAGTGAGGTAAAGTGGACTTTAGAGGCTAAGAAATCATTTCATGTAGTAAAATTTGCATTATCTACTGCTCCTATTTTAATTAGCCCAGATTATACCTCGGATTTCATGATTTTTTCTTTTGCTTCCGAGCACACATTAGCTGCAGTCCTAATGCAGAAAAAAGATCAGAAAAATGAACAGCCTATAGCATTCTTCAGTCGCACTATAAGAGATGAAGCATTGAAATGCAATGTTATTGAAAAACAGGCATTGGCATTCCTAAAGGCCCTCAAAGATTTCAGGGTTTATATTCTACATTCACATACTATTGCTTATGTCCCTACTGCAGCAGTAAAAGAAATTCTTGTACAAACAGATCCAGAAGGCAGAAGAGGAAAATGGATTGCAGCAATGTTAGAATATGACTTGGAGATCAAACCTACAAAGCTCATCAAAGGACAAGGGTTAGCCAAGCTTATGGCAGGAATCAAATCTACATGCACTGGATATTAATTTGATGGCTACACTATTAGAAGAATTAGAAGAAAAGGAACCTTTCATGCAAGTGTCTGATATGTTCATGTCGTCTCCTTGGTATGCCGACATTGTCTATGTCCCGCAACACATGAATCCTCCTCCAGAATTTCCAAAGGTAAAGTTAGATCACTGAAACTCAAGGCTTCAAAATATTGCATTCTGGATGGTGTTTTATTTTGGAAAGACCCGGGAGGTGTGTTGTTGAATTGTTTAATAGAGAATGAAGCTAAAGATGTAATGAAGGATTTTCATAAGGGAGATTGTGGAGGTCATCATTTTTGGAAAACTACAGCAAATAAGATCTTAAGGGCTGGTTTCTATTGGCCCACCCTCTTTTCCAATACATACAAAACAATCATGAGTTGCCATGAGTGTCAGATTTTTCAAGGAAAGAGGAAACTTCTGCCATTACCATTACAACCAATTTTGATTTCAGCTCCTTTCCAGCATTGGGGCCTTGATTTCATTGTCGAAATCCATCCATCATCTTCAGCACAACACAAATGGATATTAAAAGCCACCGACTACTTTACAAAGTGGATTGAAGCTATCCCAACCAGGCAAGCTACTGATTCTGTCATTATTCAATTTTTGGGATCTAATATCTTGTCTAGATTTCGCTGCCCACAGAAAATAATAACAGATAATGCTGTTGCATTCAAATAAAAAAGAATGGTGGATTTCTGTGCCAAATATCATATTGTGCTAGGACATTCCACTGCATATCATCCACAAGGGAACGACTTGGCTGAATCTTCCAACAAATCTCTCATCAACATCATCAAGAAAGTCCTGGAGGCAAACTAGAAGAATTGGCATAAAAAACTCATCAATGCTTTGTGGGCAGATAGGGTCAACACCAAAAAGTCAATAGGTATGTCTCCTTTTCAGCGGGTATATGGAGTTGACACAATATTTCCTTCATATCTTGCTGTCCCGGTAATGAAAATCCTACAAGAATTGGATAGTGAAACTAATGACATACAAAGGAGAATAAACCAGATGATTCATTTATAGCAGACAAGAGAGGAAGTTTTTCAGAACACATCCAAACTCCAAGAGAAAATCAAGAAGATTTATGATCGCAAAACCAAGGAAGACAATTTCAATTTGGGAGATGTAGTCCTTCGGTGGGATGCTAGAAATGAAGACAAGGGCAAACATGGTAAGTTTGAGACTTATGGAAGGGACCATACAAAATTTTTGCATTCAGAGGAAAGAATGCTTTCTTGTTGGAAAAGATGGATGGAAGAGACTATTCAGGAGGGGTAACCAATGGTAGGCTTCTCAAGCACTACTATGTCTAAAAATCTAGAAAGGTCATCATCATTGTATATACCGGTGTGTATTTTACTTCTAGCATTTTAGATAACTGTCATTAGAGTTTGAAGCCCGAAGTGAAGGCCCAAGGCTCTTTCAGTTAGTATTGTTTTATCTTTTTAGTTCTTTTGTCAGTAAAAAAAATTAGTTTCTATGCATATTGACTCCATTTGCCCAATGAATAAGGCTACTCGGTCTACGGTGTTCTTGACACCTTCAAGGAACTGCGATCCCCAGTTGGAGCCAATGTTAGTGTCAATCTTGTTAGCCTGTCACCTGGATCAAAAAAAGCTTTTACCATGGTCATTTCAGGTTTTCATCGTCAAATTTTTTCATTGTCTGAAATTTCACTCATGCTGGTTGCTTGTCTTATACCATGAAAATTGGTCAAGCCATCATTATCATTTCATTAGGTCTGAGGTCATCCATTAGGTCTTAAGAGTCCCCAAGGTCCACCATTTCCATAAAAAGTTAGAAATAAGTCAAATTGACAAAGCAAAGAGTTCAAGGAATGAAACATGGTTTATTTTGATTTTCATGACATTAAAAAGTTTCAAGAGAAGAAAGCACCAGCACTCGGGAGATGCAAAAAAGCACATTTGCAAAGGCAAGGTAAAAGCTGCCTTCAGAAAAGGGAAATTAGTTCACAAAAGAGGATTGGTTTCTTTTCTGTTTTTGGAGAAAGTGAAAAAGTCACCCCTATATAAACTCAAAGTGACTTAATTCCTTTTCATTCACCTCTCATTCACTCTTCATCATGGAACTTACTCGCTTTAAAAAGCAAAAATTTCATTTCTTTAGGAGAATTTGGCCAAAATTTGTAGGCGCTGCGTTTCTGAAACAGGCGCTGTGCGTAGGAGAACTGCGGTGCACTTTGCACTGCACGTAGAATAACTGCGCTGCGCGCAGGACAGAGTGCCCGAAAACCACCCAAATTTTCCCAAATTTCAATTTTTTTGCTTTCAAAATTGGTCAAATCGCTTGCTAAGGCTGAGGAACAAGTATATCATTTCCCTTGATTTTTACTTTCCCATTTGCATTCCATGTTGATAATATCTCAAGCTAGGGTTTGTAGCAAAAATGCCATGGGAAATGCTAGGGTAGAAATGGTCATCACATTTTTTTATCTCCTAAACATGTAAATTGACTTTTTACACCTGCACACATGAATGATGAGTCATCTTGATTGGTCCATCCACCTCCAAATCAAGTTTAAACACTAAAAAAACAAAACCCTAGTTCATTCCTAGAGTTATTTTGGCAAAATCACACCATAAACCTTCTTGGTCTCACTTATTAGCAGTACATTTGTTCACTATCTTCCACACTCTTTTTCATCACTTTCTCAAAGCCATTTCATCCTTCACAAAGCCCTCTCATCATTTTGTCAAAATCCCTCATATATCACTTCATTTTCATACTCACCTCACATCTATTTCACTTCCTGCTACTAGGATTTTGTATCATCATGGAGATTGATTCTTCACCAGAGAGAGAGACAACACAAAGGAGGGAGGATTCTTAGATATGAACCATCAGATTGCAATCAGATCAACTCCTATCCTTTCATCAAACAATGTTTTGAAGATGTTCACTGTTTGGAATTTTGCAAAAGAGTAAGTGAAGTAGGGTTTTATGAATAGCTGATAGATTGGGTGGCCACACACTTGAAAGGGGAGACTACTGTCGTTGCTGATATTGAGTTTAGTTTCTCAATGGCCTCCATCTAACTAGCAACTGGTCTACCAGACAATGGCGAATACTGGTTAAAAGGGATGAATCTAGATCTTGAAAACTACAAGCCCTTCTTAAAGACTCCATACAGAGACACACGTACTCGCCTTATGCCTTTCAGATATTTGCTTGAGAAGTATGCTCCTTTAATGAAGACCATCATGAGGTTCTTTACCTGTGAAGGTAGATTCTCAAGGCTGTATGCATATCACATTCGACTCTTGATGCATTTCATATCTCAAAAACCACTCAACATGTGCAATTACTTGTTCAGGAGTATTTCCAAAATGTTTGAGAAGATACAGTTGAAGGACAAAGAGCACTCTCCAAGCTTGTTCCATCATAATCTCATCAAAACCATTGTCCTTCATCAGTTGGCAGAGAAGGGTATGGCTTGGGAATCCTTTTTAGTAACAGCTCTAAAGTGGCATGAAGAAAATGCAGCATCTCAGTCCACAAGCACACTAAATCAACAAATAGAGATGGGTTCATCTAGCAGACCAGCAGAGAAGATTCAACTACCTAGGCCAGAGGTCACCAAAGTGTATAAGAAAGGGCATAGTCTTGTGTTTGCTTCTCACAAAGAGAAAGGGGCCAAGCCTTCTTCATCGACAAAGCAGGCATCAATGGCAAAGGGTAAAAAGATAGTTGAGTAGGAATTTGAGATCATTGATCTAGAAGATGAAGATGAGATTTCAATTATGAAACAGACCATCAGGGACAAGGACTACCAAATCAATGAGCTGGAAATAGACATGGAGAGAGCTAAGTTCATTATATCATTCCTAGAACAATAAAACGGTCAACTCAAGGCAAAAGAGTTGATCTTGCAAAAGGAGAAAGCCAAGTTATTGCAGCAGATTGGAAAAGGTAAAGAGATCATAGAATCAAGTGACCCCGAAGGATCAAAGGGTACAGGAAAGAGGAAAAGACCAAGAACTAGAGGTCTCAAAGAAGCTTTGCAAGAGGAACAAAAACAAATATTGCTAAATGAAGACCTTGACCTAGAAGAGAGGATTGCCCTTGATGTACATCAAGATAAAGAATATTGGCTCAACAGGGTGAATGAACATTTGGAAAAGCTCCTGGAGAAGGAAAATAGAGATAACCAAATGCTCAGACACATGGCACATCATTATCAAGCTCAACACATGATTGCCAATATTAAAGTGAAACAACTCAAAAACAAGTTCAAGGAGACCAGAAAAGAGCAAAAGGACGAGGGAAACTTGGAGATGCTTGCTGAAGCATCCATGAAGTTTTAACAAACTCATTTTTACACCTTCCCTCCAATTTTGAGCATTTTATGTTTTTTGAGAACTTTTGGTCTAAATTCAGAAAATTGCCCTGGGCGCTGCGCTTTTTCCTTAGGCATCCATTTGAAGAAAAGTTTATATTTTTGGAAAGGTCTTGGCATCCTCTAAAAAGCCATTTGCCCAGATTTTGCAAAGGTGGCTTAGTTTGGGAGAAAAAGGCAAAATAGTGGCAAAAAACTAGCATTCTGGACCATTTTTTGACAGGCGCTGTGCTTCTGGAGCGACTTTGGGAGACTAGATTTTTTAAGTTTTTCCCGTGCTCCAAATTCAGAAATTCAAACTGTTCTGGAAACTAGACTTGAAGGGCTAGTTCACCGTTTTCTCAGATTTGCATTTTGACCCTTGGAAGGCACCTGAAAATCAGCTCAAAGTTGGCGCTGCACTTCTGCGCTTTTTGTGTTTTTATTTGTACTATGTAAATTTTCTAGTTTCTAGTCAAACTTGGTCAAAGTCAAGATTCTCTTTGTAATGGTACAAGTTACGAGGCCAGGTGATGTAGGCATGAATAAATGAATATCATAGGTTGTTTTTGATGTTCATTAGGCCTCATAAAAGAAGAAAACTCCTAATCAAACTCTTCATGAGGTGTTTGAGTTTCACCTTCTCACTCTCACTTGTTGGTTGAGAGAATATTGGAGTCAGTTCCTCTGCCTAGGAGTTCGACTCCTGAAGGTGGGAAATAGGTCAGGAGAGTCTATAAATACTATTTCACCTCAAGAGAAGAGGGTTGAACTTTTTGTAAAGGGAGGCTTGCATTGTAATCATCTTTAAGTTAATATAGATACAGGTTGCAGCTATTTTCAAGGAACTCTAGCACCATGAGTTTTATGGTGTTTGTGCTTCACTCTTTTGTTTAATCATGGTCTAAAACATCTTTGCATACATTATATTTCTTCTCTTATGAATACCTTGTGATAAAATACTCAGAATTCTTGTATTATCAAGCTCCGTTATCTAGGTTTTCATGGCTATATGTTTTGTGTTCTTAAGCTAATGAAATCATCTTTAAATGCTTATTAGTTTCTTCCTCTCTATATCCTCTATACTACACTGACATAATACTCCAAATGCACTATGACTTCTGACATCTAGCTCCTTTTTATGCTTGTCCTTGTATTCCCACAACCTAGACCTACTTGTGGTCCCAAACCCTAAGTTCAGCGAACCCTTTAAAATACAATTTTTCACAAACAAATGTATATATATATATAGAGAGAGAGATATATAGATATATATATCTAGCTTAAGATTCATTTGCTTCAAAGTCATATCATTACTAAGAAACTTAGAGAGATCCCTCTCATGATCAGTAGGGCTAGCTACTGAGTTGAAGCGGTTTGAGGTTACCCTTGTCGATTTCCTTTTCAACCTAGGAGATTGTAAGGACTAACAATATAAACTCAGACTGTTGTAGGTGACAGCATGGTGATAAGTCATTGTTACATAGTGAAGGAATCCATCTGCTCTAGATCAGCTTATGTAAACAACTGGGTGTTTGAAAGGGCTGACAGAACAATCAAGTTCTTATGATGCTTGGATGCTAGCAAGATAAAGTATCGGAGGCCTATCTTGTTGCTAGGCTAGGCCACAAGCCATAGTCAACAACAAGGCTATTCTCAGGATTGCCTATTAGATGGACAAAGCTACTATGTTGAGGGTTAGTCAGATAACAATGATGCAACATGGTGATGGTTGCAGGAGGATGGGGGCAGCAAAGTGATGATGCATGCTGTATGATGAGTGCAACATAGAATTCATTGAGTGCAGATCCGTGATAAAGAGAAACTCAATGATTGGAGCAGCAACATGAAGTGCATAGCATGGTCATGATAAGTGCAGCATGGTGCAGCACGGAGAGGTGCAGCAAGTGGACAAGATGCAGCACTATGTTAGGTGAAGGAGTCACTTTGGAGAATCAGTTGAAGCAACATGTCTTCAACTGATCTCATATAGATATAGAAAGTCAAAGTGTTGACTTTTGTTGTAAATGTACTATCTCTCTCTCTGCTAAACTATTGAAGAACATAGAAGAAGAATTTATCAAGGTTTCCCCCACATTGGGGTTTGTCCCTGGCTAGCGCAACATCTTGTGTCCTCTTGTCTTGGCTTGTCTTCTGCAATTTATGTTTATGTTCTATCTGCAGTTTACTTTAATGCTGATGTGATTGCTAATCTGGAAAAGATATTGAGCTAACTGTGAAAATTGAAATAAATTGCTCTAAGCATAGAACATCCCTAAAATTAACAATGGTGCAGTAAGCACATTGGGACAACAGTATGGTAAGCAAGGTGCAACAAGCACATGGTGGCAAGCATGGTGCAGCAAGCACATGGTGGCAAGCATGGCGCAACAAGCACATTGGGACAACAATGGTACATGATGCAGTACAGTGATGGGTACTGTCATGATTAGTAAAGCATGATGGGATGCAACATAGTAATGATGGGTGCAACATGGTGCAGCACAGTGAGATGCAGCATGATGATGAGGAGCAACACAATGATAGGTGCCGCATGGTGATGGAGTCACCTAGGAGAATCTGTTGAAGCAACATGTCTTCAACTGAGTTCAGCTACCTCATGTATCATCTACTTAGAGATGATCTATGCTCTTATTTAGATAATTCAAAGTGTTGACTTCCATTATATATGTACTATCTCTCTCTCTCTCTCTGCTGGACTATTGAAGAACATATAGGAAGAATTGATCAAGGGATTCCCCACATTGGGGTTTGTCCCTGGCTAACGCCACATCTTGTGTCCTCTTGTCTTGGCTTGTCTTCTGCGATCTATGTTTATGTTCTATCTGCAATTTACTTTAATGCTGATGTGATTGCTATTTTGGAAAAGATATTGAGCTAACTATGAAAATTGAAATAAATTGCTCTAAGCATAGAACATACCTAAAATTAACATCATTATATTAGTCAAAGTCCCCATTGTGGACACCTATGATTAATATTGAGTTTATAGGGTCATTGTACATTCAAAGAGACCTTTCTTGGGCTTTTGAATAATGTAAAAAGGTTAAGTATTGAGTCAAATATGATTTATGTATCCTCCATACCAAGTTGGCCTAGAAGAGATCAAGTCGGCTTAAGGACAATTATTCGACCCACAAGAAGCCTATAAATACATGCTAGTTGAAGTCATTTGGATCATCACATCTCAAGCTAGTTCGATATCTCAAGAGTAGATGGGGAAGTGCAAAGTTTGTTGTCGGGAAGCCAAAGGAAGTGTGAGTTTGGGGAAGTCTAAGGAGAAGAAGAAAATTGAACTTTTGGTGCCTCTCTCTCTATTTCGTGCCCTAGATAGGGAGATCGAAGTCTTCCAAGTTTTAATGTTGCCGGAAGTTGCTGCCTAGTCGAAGTTGCTGGAAAGGGGTTGAAGATCTGGGATGCTGACTTGGTTTGGAGGGAAGGTCTGGGCTTTGTCTAGGGTGAAGAGTCTCAAAGAATACTATTGAAAGGAAGATTTATCTTGACTGGGTTTTCCCTTTGAGGGGGGTTTTGCCTTGGCATAGTGACTACATTTTGTGTCTCGTGTTTTTGTGATCTTCGTACACACAATATGGTAATTGCTTGATGAAAGATAAGATAATAAAGAAGTAAAGGAAGCCAACACACTCACAAGTAATTATCAAGAAAGGAGAATCAAACCCTAGTATAGCTACTTTGATATTCCAACATGGTATTAGAGCTAAGGTCAGGAAGAGTCAAAGATCACTTTGTTGGCATGGATTCTCCCTCTTTGATGAACTACATAATAATGGGTATCAACCTAAGTTGCACGAAACAGGCATGGGTATGAAACGTGATCCCCCCAAATTTTCGAAACAGGGAAACACAATATATATATATATATTAGGGACATTTAAGAAATATGTGCAATCATAAAGCATATATGATACATTCTAATTTATTACATTATGATTAAATTGTCAATTGTGAATCCATAAACTATAAGTCTCTAAATTTACATCACATTTACTCATGAATGATCACATAATGAAAATAGCAATATACAAAATCAGCCACGAGAAATTTCTAATTTCTTGTCTCGTGCTTGATTGGGAGTCTCCTCCTACATAGTAGAATGACCTTAGTGCTCTTGATTAAATACACGTTCCATACCCTAGTACCCTACATGCTCTTAATTATCGGGAGTCTCCCCTGCATAGGGCTTGGTTCTCTTGATTAAATACAAGTTCCATACCCTAGTACATGACAAAATCCAATGGAACATTGCAATCCCCCCAATCATGAAATCCTGAAAAACAGATAAGTCTGCTGGATTTTGAGTGAGATTTAAAATTCTACTTTCTCCATATGAAATCCAATGAGGGCGAAATGTTCAAGGCCATAGGCTTGAACATTAGGCTGCCCCACTCAAAAAATCGTCTTCTTTATAACTTGAGAGGCATCTAGAAACATCCAGAAGATATTCTAGTTGCCCAATAAAAAATTAGAAGCGAAAAAATTTAAAAAAAGTACAAGAAAAAATTAGGTTAGAATAGGAAACTCCACTGTACGACCTGGAAACGCGTTTCTGGCCGTACTGGCCATGTTTCTTGCTCGAGAAATGGGCCAGTACGGCAGGAAACGAGTTTCCAGGCCGTACGGTACGAGTTTCCTCGTTTCCGGCCGGAAACAGACCCTTCTCCAATGTTTCTTGCAACTTAGATATTAACATTGTTGGAAGTTGGGTTAAGAAAGTCATCTATTACTTATTCAATGAGGTCAAAAGTCAAGGATTCTTGGCTTCTCTTACAGGTTCTCTTAATGATGACAATGCATGGGTCATTGATTGTGGAGCATCGAGACACATGACAGGAGAAAGTAAACAACTTCATACACTATAAAAGGAGTGTTGGAATTTCTAAGTTTAACCCTTTAGAAATTCTTCCTGTACTATCTGATTTATTTCTTCCTACTTGTTCAATTACTTAACAAGTTATTTACCATGTAAACACTGAAAATAAATACAAGTACAGTATCAACACATACAGATCATCAACTGAAAGTAAACAAGCACACAAGTGACACTGTTGTTTTTGGACTAATGTCCCCGGAAAAACCCAATGCGGGAAAACTAGTGCAACTATTCAGAGGGTTTTATTATTATGCAGTTTCAGAATACAACCTGGGTGCCAGAAATGGCTCACCCAACAGAGAATGCCCTCGGTAGTAGTACCTCTCAATTGGAGACAAATATTCCGACTAAATTACCGGATGAACTATCCCACAACAACAATGCATCTTATGTTGCTTTGCGTCACTCTGATAGGGACTGCGTCACCCTATCCGGCTCTCCAGCTCCTAGTCTGTCCCACGAAATCCTCTAGCGTTGCCTCTAGGCCCTGCGTCAGCCTCTGTGGCCTCTGCGTTAGCTTTTGGAGCCTCTGCGTCTCACACGCTGGCCTCTCTAGCTCTGCGCAACTCCTGACTGCCTCTACATGGCCTCTAGCTGGCTTTGCGTCAACCTCTCTTGGCTCTGCACTGATCCTTCTGGTACTAACTCTGCCTCTTTGCTATGTATTCACTGCTCCTCAGTTGCAACTCAAATCACTCACTCGATTTCCTTAGCAAACACTGCCCCAGAAAAGTGAATTCTTGATCTCTCTTGGTGTGTTCTCCAACTGACCCTCAAGCCTCCTCTTATAATTTTCTTGTTGGTCCATCAACAATCGAGATTAAATCTCTAATCAACAACTAAGCTTATATTTGGCTTAATCCATGACTTTTGGACCACTCTAACCCAGTTTTATATTAATACCCATTAATATTTTATTTTTCCTAAGTTTAGACTTAGGAACTCCATTAAAAATATTAATTATTTTAATATCTCCCAAACTGGCTAGAATCTGCCCAAACAATATATGGGTCTTGGAGATTTCACGTGCTTTAGCCTCCACCAATTTTCATGGCTAGATCACATCTGATGCTACCCCAAATCAACACTCTCTCTTAGCGAGGACTGTGCTCTAGTAATACTCTTCATTGAGCATTACTCTGATCATCTAGCACTGGTACCTGTGTTGATATTAGGCCTCCCCACCCACATCCTTTGCACTGCTGCATCCTATACTACTGCCCATGGCCTTGCCACATCCACTGCTTCATTTGTACGACAACTCCCTCTGCATCTGTGCTGCTGCCCATGGCCCTGCCACTGCCACTGCTGCATCTGCACTGCATCCTGTTCTCCTCACGCTGCATCGTGCTACCCATAGCACTGCCACTGCTAATTGTTGCACTACAACCCAGTCACTGAGAAGGAAGTCACTGATCCACCCAACTTTGACATCCCTGTTAGGCTAGAGACTCTCTCGATGCTGAAGCTCCCTCTGCTGCTAACAAGTGCTCCCTCTACCGATCTCTACGCCGTCGCAACAACTCCATGCATCTCGCACCGTTGCACCTTGCTAGACACTGCGCTGTCTCGGGACTCCTGCACTGTAGCACTCTCTGTCGCTTCATCCGCATCCGTCTCTACCGACATCTGCCAGTCCTGCTACTCCATTTCGGGGCTCCCGTAGCAAGGTATAATCCAAGAGGTTGGGTACCTCAAGGATACTGCCCCTCATCACTTATAGTCTGTCTGACTACAGCTCGATGTCACCCCACTTCCTCTCAAGTGGCGCATGAGCACTCATGGCGCAGTTGTCATCCTCCTCGACTTCTTTCAATGCCTTTGCTGGCACTGCCTTCGAGTCAGAAGCCTCTCCCTTACTCTTCTTCCTCGGACACTGGTTCGCATAGTGACCCAGTTCCCCACAATGGAAGCACTTGACCTTGGAGAGGTCCTTCTTTCTCTTCTCCTTTCCCGCAGATGTGAGAGCCACATCTTCTTCTTCCTCCTTGATTCTGACCCCTTTTCCGCTACTTCCCGCCTTGGTCACTTGTCTGATCTCTTCTTGACAAAGAGACGCCCACAGTTCCTCCCAATCTGGATGGCTCGACTTGCCTAGTATGCTCTGGACAAATACCTCCCAATCCTCTGAGGCTGCGTTCAATGCGGTCCTCAGCATTAGTTCCTAATCCGACGTAGCCCCTATGGAAGTTAGCTGGTCATGGATCTCCTTCAATTCTCCGAGGAAGACATCTATCTGCTCTCCCTTCTGCATCTGGTATGACTGCAGCTGATTTTCAAGTAACATCTTCTTTTGCACAAAATTATGCTGGTATAATTTCTTCAGGGCATCCCACATCTCATTTGCCGTGTTCTTCTCGGCAATATGCGACATCACATGATCCTTGATGCCATCAAGAATGATGCACTTCGCCCTGACCATTGCCTCCTCGTACTTCTCATTTTTAGCTGGGTCAACTGGGATCACTATTGTTTTCAAGGCGAAGTCCTTGATGTGATATCTGTCTAGAATGGACAAGATCTTGGCCTTCTAGACCACGAAGTTGGATGCTTTGTCCAACCTACCCTGATCTCTCAGTCCATTCACGGCCATTATGTTGCTCTTCTTCCGACTCCTCTAAATCTCTTTAATTCCCTCCTGGAAGTCCTCGGTTCGACTCCCTCTGAGTCTCGATTTCCTTTCTAGAAATCCCTCCTCCTTAGTCTTGCCTTGTTAGGTACTGTTCTGACCACATTACCCCACCATCTTCGCTCTGCAAATTATCTGCAACCTCCTATACCCCAGCAACTTGAAGCACTGAGCTTCTAGGCTTTGCGCAATCCCGCCACTGACAAAATATGCACGTCTTGGCCACAGAGGTGATCCTTCTTGACTGAGAAAGATGATTGGGCACTGCGTAGGTCAGGTCTGCTCCTCTTTGCCTCTGCGCTAATCCTCCTCCTGGCTTGAACTGATGACGCAGGCCCTTTGTGTCACCCCTTCCTTGATGCTTTCTGTTTGTAACAACTTCTGTCACTCGGGACACCTGTTTCTGTTGCTACTGCTTTGCTTGGATGATGCCTTCAGTTTTCCTGTGATCTGCAACTACGCTTTGATACTATGTTGGAATTTCTAAATTTAACTCGTTAGAAATTCTTCGTGTACTATCTGATTTATTTCTTCCTATTTGTTCATTTACTTAACAAGTTATTTACTATGTAAATACTGAAAATAAATACAAGTACAGTATCAACACATACAGATCATCAACTGAAATTAAACAAGCACACAAGTGACACTGTTGTTTTTGGACTAATGTCCTTGGAAAAACCCAATGCGGGAAAATTAGTGCAGCTATTTAGAGGGTTTTATTATTATGAAGTTTCAGAATACAACCTAGGTGCCAGAAATGGCTCACCCAACAGAGAATGCCCTTGGCAATAGTACCTCTCAATCGGAGACAGATACTCCGGCTAAATCACCGAATGACGATCCCACAGCAACAATGCAACTTCTGCTGCTTTGCGTCACTCTGATAGGGACTGCATCACCCTATCCAGCTCTCCAGCTCCTAGTCTGTCCCACGAAATCCTCCAGCGCTGCCTCTAAGCCCTGCATCAGCTTCTCTGGCCTTTGCGTCAGCTTCTGAGGAGAAATTACTCTTCAACAAGGTTTACAGATCAACAAAGTCTAGAAATCTGTGCCAATATACAAGTCAAAATACCAATAAAACCTAGTCAAATTCAATAGCTGGTCAACGCTTGTCAAAGCCAGTCAAAAGTCAACTATGATCAAATTTCGACCTGCAGTTAAGTTCGGCCATACGGTCAACTACAGTTAACGGCTTGCGGTCAACACCAAGTCAAACTTGGTTAAAACAGATGTCAAATAGTCCTAGTCAATGCTGGTCAAAGGATTGGCCAACCTCAGTCAAAGTGGCCAGATCAATTTGTTCTTCTTCCTTACATCTGCAGCTGTCCAAGAGAGATAAGAATGATGATGAAAGAGAAAGAGTTGCTCTTGGTTGGTCTTGAAATGAGACATCATAATGTCTTATTTATACATGTCCAGGGAGTGTGACAACCCATGGGACACGTCCCTTCACTGGCTGGCTGACTTGACTTCTTTTTGGTCTACTTGCCTTGTAAAAATAAAAATTTACATGATGCATCTAGGGCCGACTTGAAGACCCTTTAGTCATATGGGAATACCTCCCAATGCTACACAAAAATCGACAATCAGGCCCTATCAGCCCAAGGCATTATCCAAAGGATATAATTAGGCTTGGTACTAGCTCAATCACAATTATGGGTGAGGACATGGATGTTCCTACTTGGACCTCTACATCTACTTTGAATGCAATGTAATATCTTTCTTTCAACTAAGTTTTACTCCCTATTTACTCACTAATGTTTCTTTCTTTTTTATTTGTAATTCTCTTTTCTGGTGCTTTGGAGTTGCCTTGTGTAACTCCCACACCACTATTGTGGCATGTTATATCTCTAGTCCTGTTGACCTATTTTGGTCACTCTTGGGCATTAATAAAATGGTCTTATCTTATTATTAAGTTTTAAAACACACCACCTCTATTTTGCTACACATGACTAGTTCATCAACATGTAAGTGACATTGGAGAAATTGGAGTTAGTATTCCTTTATCCATTCTGTGTAAAGGACTTGCCTAACCTCACAAAAGGCTCAAGATTGTGTGTGTTCACTCAAATCTTCGCCTTTGATCATGATGATAATAATATTACCTTGTTGCACCACTAGGATGTGGGAATATGGAGGTTCTGAAGATGATGGTGATGATGGGTTGCCTTTGGAGATGTTGCAAGCAAATATATAAGAGATGTCAGAAGGCTGTGGTCATAACACCACTTGTTCTGACCAAAGCAGTGCCTCTTGTTCTTTCACTCTGGAAGAGTCAACTAATGAGATGCAACATGAATAGTGGTTCATGTGCGAACTAATTTATCATCATGAACTGAACAATGAACATTTTGATATTTGCATTTCTGTATTTCTGTTATGAATATGAAGCATGTAATTGAGGATGGCCTAGTTTTGTTATGAATATGATATCGAATGCTTTTTATCTTTATAAATTTGAATGTTCTGCGATTTGTTTTGCATGATGAGTTTTGAGGGATAAAATTTTAAATTATTCTCACATATATATTTAAAAATTCCTAAAACGTTTTTAAATTGTGAAACCTGAGAATTTCTGTTTCCTGTTGTGAACCCTGAACCTGTTTCTAGTTTCTCATTTCCTGTAACATAGAATAAAAGGTAATAGAGAAGTTAAGCAATTCAAGGAATGTAAGTCCATGTACCTAGAATGACAATCATAGGAGCAAGGCATGATGCACATTTGACTGTACCTGGTACTAATATTGGTAGTGCTTGCTTAACAACTTCTTTTGCATTTCACGTTGAGCTCATTTTTGACGGATATTTTCTCATATACTTGGAATCAAAACTTTTACCTTCTCATTCAGCATTTCTTTTCCTGCCTACAAAACTGTCCATTGCAAGTCATTTCAGTGAGGTTTATTATTTATAAACTCACCCAGTCTGGTCAGTAGGGCTCACCTGAAGCATTACCATGATGGTATTACAAAATGCAGATCTAATTGCAGAAGTGGTCCATTGTGATCTCTCTTAACTTTGTCTTGTTTCGACCTTTTCAATTCATGTTAACAGCGTTGGTAAAACCAGTGAGATGCTTTTCAAACCATTGAGTACCTCATTTATAGAATAGCTTTTTGACTTTTAGAAGTAATTTTTTTTGTTTTATGTTTTTCACAGATACAGCAGTTGAAGGAACCTATAAACATTTACATTTCAGAATGGAACACGGGTGGGCTTGTCACAAGGATTGAGGTATGCTTTCTACTGCTCTATGCTGTCTTTTGTTTGTTAACCTTTTATATATCTAAATCTGTTTTCTGGGTTATTTTTCAGGGCTTAAGGGCCTTTCTTCCCAAAACAGAGCTGGTGAACAAGCCTTATGATAATTTTGCAGCCTTAAAAATTAATGTAAGCTGGGTTTTCAAAAGTTGTCTATTGCAAACATGTTACATTTTATCCAAGAAAATTTGTATGGCAAACTTTGTGACCTTTGGTATTTATGGTCCCAGAATTTGAAAGTAGTTATTTAGATGGGTACTCGGTCATGGTAGAATAAGCATTTATTTACTGGAAACTTCTCTTTGTTGATTAGTTTGTTCTGCTTTTGGTGAAGGTTGGGAGACAGATAAATGTACTGATTATTAGAGTGAATGAAGAAAATGGCGAGCTAATAATCAGTGAAAGGGAAGCTTGGGTTAGCACTGTTTACTTTGCCATTCCTTTTGTCTCTTAATTGAGAAATCAGAAGATGAATGCCTGGTCATAATGGAGGATGGAGTTTGTGAAATAGGCTTTAGCAACATGCATCTTTATCTTCTTCATTGTTCTGTTTTTGCATGCACTTCAGTTTTATATGTCTTTATGGTTCTTCTTGGCAATTTGTTCCAGATGTTGTCATTCTACAAAGTTAGGGTGGTTATGTTGCTGATCTTATCAATGCCCCAGAAGAGTAAAATGGAAAATTGGTTCAATTACTCTGTAATTATTAAATACTTGGACTTAGATTGCTTCCTTTTAGAAACCAAAAGTGTAAAATTTTCTGTGTTCAAGAGTTCAATGCAAAACAGAGATTTCACTTCTTCACTAGAAGTTTCCCATATCTTAACCCTGTGAATTTTCAGCCTTAGGGCTGTTATGAAATATAAATAAAACCGCAGCAACAACGGACAATATTTCAACTCTTGACAACTCCAGTCAGCTAGGCAATCAAGAGATAAGATATTGAAGTGTGCCAATAAGTTTCAGTCCCCTTGGGCTGTCTTATAATGCATAAAACAGATCTCAAAACACTTATGACAGCTGTAAAAAGAGCAAAAAATCTTCCCATTAGTTATAATGTTAAATCACTTAACATAACCACTCTTAACCTATGTCAAATCAACAAGACATAAAGTCCCAGAAATTATAAACCATGAAGAATATATATATAGACTGTTGATTTTTAATGTACCTTGGACAAGTGATTTCCCATGGGTTAGTCTTTACCTAGGGAAAAGTGTCCAAAATAATTCTTTTCCTAAGTGTGACTTTATAAAGTGAAAGTGGCTTTATAAGTGGTAAAGTCAATGTTAAATTATAAGTGAAGGGTGACTTTAGACATAAAGTACATTGTGGGTACTTTATTTAATGGTTGAGTTAAAAAATACAAAGTGAGAATTAAATTCACATTCATTCTCATCCCTTCATCTAAATGAATTTGAGCCATTAGATCTTAGGGTTGTCCAAAAGTCATTTAGGGAAACAAAAGGGGGAAAAGAAAGAGACTGAATTCATTCTTCCTGAGCAGTTTGGAGAAAGGAGGTTGAGAGTTGGAGAAAATTTCTGAAGGAGAAATTTGTTGCAGCAAGCTAAAGGAATGATTTATGGGCAAAGATGGGCATGGAAATCAAGGCGTAGAAGACAACAAAAGGTACAGTACGAACAACATTTAATGCTGTGAGCTGCACGCCGTTCGAGAGAAGTTTTTGAGATTTTTTTTGAAAAATCCATACAATCCATACAATACATATTTTTAGCTTCAAGTGGGCATGGAAATCGAGGCAAAGTGGGCACAATTTTCAAGGAGTTTTGGACTGAAGAGATAAGTTGTATTTTGCTATTTTGATTTGTCTGCAAATGTATTTTTCCTGAAATTGAAAAATAAATTTGAAGAGCTCTCTAACAAGTTTTCTTCGGAGAAGATTGAAGAGGTTTTGCCTAGGTCTAAGTTGACCAAAATCAGTGTGTATTTTTATGTGTGTTGCTAGTTTGTTTATGTCCATATTTATTTTCAGCATGTGTTGACATTTCCATGTGTTTTAATATGAAAATTTCATTTCCAGAATTCTATATGTTGAATGTATGTTTATGGGAAATGACATTTAACTGAATGGGAGTGATAAGGTGAAGTTAACACTGGATTGGGATTGCAGGAAACTTTTTAAACATCAAATTTCGACATGGTATCGGAGTTACAGACTGAAAATTGCAGTTTGAACAACAGACAATAGTTTGAGACAACAAACAGTGGTTTGGACATCAAACTAAATTTTTGGACAACAAACTTTGTTTAGACAACAAACTGGTATTTTGGGACAGCAAGGTGAAATTTCACAGAGACTAAACTTTTGGGACAACAAGGTGTGTTGGAAAGTTCATTTTTCCATTTTCTTGGTTTTTGTAAATTTTGGACAGCAATCATGGCCATGTTTTTAAGGATAGAGGACAAACTGGATGAGATATCCAACTATGCCGTTTGGAAGGACAGAATTCAGACAGTGTTTGAGGAGGCAACAATTTTGGGACATAGTGTGGCAAGTGGTTGTACCTCCTATTGCTGCGAATGAACTTGCTGGACTCACAAAAAATAATGCAAAGGCAAAAAGGATTTTGATGGATAGTTTGAAAGATCACGTGGTTCCTCAGGTGAGAGGAAACACATATGGATATCAGAAGTGGACAACTCTAACCACTCTCTATCAGAGTACCAATGAGAGTAGGAAGGTGGTACTCAAAGAACAATTGAAGAACATCAGGGTGACAAAGGCTGAAAGTGTAGTTCACTATCTTGGCAGGATCAAATAGGTACATGATGATTTCACTGCTATTGTTGAGATAGTTTCACCCACAGAGTTAGTCAGGATAGCTAAGTCTTGGGAGGTCTTTGGAGATGTTGTTACCTCTAGGAAGAATCTTCGCAATTGGGACATGTTCTGGGACGATTGCGTGCAGCATGAGATGCAGAAGACTGACAGTGGTGGGGTGAAGATAACAGATGAGGAGGATGTAGCCTTGACAACCAGGGGGAAGAACAAAGGGAAGGCCAAGAAAGGAGCTTCATCAGATGGGGCCAAGGGAAAGGAGAAGAAGAAGAAGAAAGATACAGATATGTTCAAAGTCAAATGTTGGGCATGTCAGAAGATGGGACACTATGTTGCTACGTGTCCTGAGAGGAAGAACAAGGGGAAGAAGGGTCCGCAGCTTCACTAGAGGTGGAGAAGTCTGCTTCACAGTTTGACAAAGACTTTGCATTTATTACTTCATCTAGTAGGAGTACATCATCCGATGTGTGGTACATAGACATCGGGGCCTCCTGCCATATGACAAGTGCACGAGAGTTCTTTTCAGAGCTTGCATAGAGGGCACTTGATATTGAGATTGTACTAGGAGATGACTGCACTGTGAGAGTTGTTGGTTTGGGGACTGTGACTTTTGAGTGGGAGTCTTTGCTTCCTTTGAAGGTCATGGATGTTTTGTATGTTCTGGGGATGAAGAAGAACTTTATTTCAGTGTCTGCTATGGAGGAGAAGGGGTTTGACGTCACATTCTCAGGAGTGCAGGTATTGATGCATCCCAGGGGAGCTTCCATCACTTCGGCCAAAGTGATTGGAGTCCGCTCTGGGAAACTATACAGGTTAAGTTTTTAGTTGGCAGGAGTATTGATGAGTAGCACATCTGGTAGCAATCACACTAGTACCACCAACAGTAGAGACTTGTGCGAGTTATGGTACCGGAGGATGGCACATATGCATCATGGAGCTTTGAGAGTACTGAGGGAGATCACTACAGGAGTTCCTGATTTCAGTGTTGAGCATTATGAGGTCTGCAGAGGGTGTACTTTGGGCAAGTACACCAAACTACCATTCCCAGCGAGAGACAACAGATCTACAGGGATATTAGACTTGATTCACACTGATGTTAGTGGTCGTATGTCTCATGTGTCTTTGGGTGGTTATGAGTATTATGTTATATTCATTAATGACTACTCTAGGAGGACTTGGATATATTTCTTGAAGACCAAGGGTGAGGTCTTCAGTCGCTTTAAAGAGTTCAAAGCTCTTGTGGAATAGCAGACACGTAGGAAGATTCAGGTCTTGAGGTCAGACAATGGTGGTGAGTACACTGATGATGGGTTTTCTGACTTCTGTGAACAAGGGCATTAGGAGAGAGTTCACGGTTCCTTACAACCCCCAACAGAGTGGTGTGCTTGAAAGGTAGAACAGATCTATTGTTGTGGCTGCTAGAGTGATGATTCATGATCAGGGGTTGCCTTTGTTTTTGTGGGCTGAGGTTTGCAATACTGCTGTTTATCTTTAGAACAATAGTCCTCACAGAGTATTGGGGAATATGACTCCGGAGGATGCTTTCACTGGAGAGAAGCCTCATGCAGGACATCTTCGTATCTTTGGATTTCTCACATATTCTTATATCCCCAAGGAGTAGAGGCCGAAGCTGGAACCCATGGCAGAGAAGGGTATCTTTATGGGTTACAACAAGACTTCGATGGCCTATCGGATCTTCATTCCTTTTAAACGGAGAGTGATGATTAGGAGGGATGTGAAGTTCGAGGAGGAGAGGGCCTATCGGAGATCACAAGAGTATGATGAGAGAGAATCACAGACTTTTCCTCAGTAGGGAGGTTAGGTACAGGGAGCAGGACCTCAGGGTTCTGGATCGACTGGTACAGGAGGTACTTCAGTGTCAGTGACATCTGGGGCACCGGTGGCGAGTTCATAGAGCACTTCTTTAGGGAGTCCACTGGTACAAAGTTCACATGGCACTTCAGCTAACATAGGCACAGATGCCAGTATAGGTTCTTCAAGGATACGTGCTAGTACAGGCACACTAGGGTCGGTGTTGAAAGTTCTAAGTCTGACACGTCAGAATTCCCTACTCCATTATCTAGTTTATTTTCTCCTACTTGTTCTTTTTATTAATGAGTTATTTATAAATATAAATACAAAAAATAAACACAAATGCAACCTTAACACATATAGATCATCAATTGAAATAACCGAGACAATCACACAAGGGACACTGTTGTTTTTGGACAATTGTCCCCGGAAAAACCCAATGTAGGAAAAACTGGTGCAGAATATATGAGGGTTTTATGATTATGCAGTTTCTAAATACAACTAGGGTGCCAGAAATGGCTCACCCAATAGAGAATGCCCTCTGCAGAAGTACCTCTCCTTGGAGACAAATATTTTCGCTGATTAGTTACCGGATGAACGATCCCACAACAACTACGACGACTCCTTAGCTGGACAGCGAAAGCTGCTCCAAGCTTCTCCACTGCTCTGTGTCACTCTGCTAGGGACTGCGTCACCCTCTCAGCTCCAGTATGACCCACAAAGATCTCCATTGCTGCCTCTTGGCCCTGCGTCAACTCTGCTAGCCTCTGCACAACTATTGATGCCTTTGCGTCAGCCTCTTGGCTCTTTGCGTCAGCCCTCTGGCCCTCTATGTCACCCACGTTGGCCTCCTAAGCCTTTGCGTAAGTCCCAACTGCCTCTGCATCAGCCATCCCAGGCTCTGTGCTGTCTCTCTGCTATGTATTCTCGGCCTTGTGCCGAACTTCCCCTCGCTCCAATAGATCACTTGTTAAATTCTCTCAGCTGACCCCGCTCTAGAAAATTGAACTGACTGATCAATATGGTGTATCTCCAACTGACCCTCAAGCCTCTTTTATTTTTCTTGTTGAGACTTCAACTACCAAGATTAAGTCCCTAATCAACGACTAATATTAGATTTGGCTTGATCCATGTCATTTAGAGCATTCTCACCTAATTTTATATTAATACCCATTAATATTTTAATTTTCCTAAGTTTAGACTTAGGAGCCCCATTAAAATATTAATTATTTTAATATCTCTTCAACCGAGTGGAATTTCCCCAAACGATTTCTGGGACTTGGAGATCTTATGTGCCTTAGCCTCTCCACCAATTTTCATGGCTAGAACACATATGATGCTATGACAAATCAACACTCCCTCTTAGCGAGGAATGTGCTCTAGTAATGCTTCACCATGGAAACGTCACATTGATCCTCTGCACCAGTACCTGTGTTGATGCTTGGCCTATTGCCTTACATCATCTGCACTACTACTTCCTGTACTGCTGCCCATGACACTGTCACTGCCACTGCTGCATCTGTACTGCAACTCCCTTTCAAAATGCTACCTCATGTTGCCCATAACACTACCACTGCTAACTGCTGCACTGCAACTCAGTGACCGAGAAGCATAGTTTTTAAAACCGGAACCGGTGACCGGACCAGTCCACCTAATGAACCGGTTTACCGACCGGAGCCGGTCTAACCGGGACTGGTTTGGTCTAAACGAACCGGTTTTAAAAAAAAACATTAAATAATTAATTTTTAATGAAACAAAACTATTTTTAAGATGTAAAACCATGATTCCAAGCCAATAGAGACAAAATATGCAAATTTTGCTCATTTATATACCATGTAAAGGTGAATATATCAAAATGGCACCGAGTGCAATACATATCATCGACAAAATAGCAAAATACATAAGAAATGAGGCTCTAAATGGCCTATAAAGTCCAAAAACAATGCTGCAAGCTATGAGGCCATTGGCCTACAGTCCTACTACAAGTCTACAGTGTACACATGATCAATCATCGAGTTCATCACCACTACTAGACACAGGATCATCATCAGGAGCTACAAAGACATCATCTGGTTCAGAGTCTGGGGATGCCTCAGCCTGATTTGCAACCTCTGTATCAATGCCACCAATGGCAATAGAAGTGGACCTAATGGAAGCACGAGTTTGTCGACCTGCATGACTAGTGCCTTGCATTGGTTTTTTGCCTTTCCTTGATGCCGCTACTGATCCTGGTTTTGATGCCGCCACATAATCTACTTCATCCTCCGCTAAAGCCATGTCGATATCAAAATCAGCCTCAAACACGGGTTCTTCAGTCTCCTCCACCCATTCTGATGTTGGATCAATATTGTCCAACACAATGGGATCTAGATCAGGTGTTTTGCTCATCATTTGGTTCCTCCTCAGTCGAAGGTTGTATTGCACAAAAACAAGATCATTTAACCGTTTTTGTTCCAAACGGTTTCTCTTCTTCGTGTGTATGCGCTCAAAAGCCGACCAATTGCGCTCACAACCTGAAGCACTGCAAGTTTGACTGAGGACTCTAATTGCAAACCTTTGCAATTGAGGACATTGGCCACCAAATGACTCCCACCGATGCACTGCAAAGAAAAAGACATTAATTAGTAACTTAGTTTATAATTTGAATTGTAAAGAATGTAAACACTTTTAACTTGAAAAGAAAAACAAAATGGAAATTGGAATTGCTTACCTGGTTGGTCCACGTCTCTTGCCATCGTTTCCAAGTTTTTGCCAAAAGTACCACCTGCCATATTGAAAACAGTAAGCTGTCTATGTATTTCCAATTGGTCTGCATGGCTAGGGACCATGCGCTCCAAGCAATCAATTAATCCAGCTCCGACCTCCCCATCATGCAGATCCTAGCCGATTTTTATAGTGATACTTTGGGTTCAAAAAATACCCAGCTGCATGTATAGGACGATGGAGTTGATTGTTCCATCTGTTATCAATGATCTCCCATATATGGCCATATTTAGCTAACCTGTCCTTGTAAGCTGCCCGTATCTGCTCCTTTGCCTGATCCATAGCCTCATAAATGTAGCCCATGGCCAGTTTTTCCCCATCCACCAACCTTAACACCTTAACGAGGGGCTCGGTAATTTTCACAAGCTCTAGAGACCTTTTCCAAAAATAAGTGTCTAACACTTTCTTTTTGGTGTCTTTTCCATCTGGTCTACGAGCCCACCAAGATTCAGACCATTCTTCAGAGCAAAACATTTTCTGCAATTTTTTATGTTGACCATTGAGACATTGCAACGTGAGGAAGTGAGTTGCAAATCTTGTAATTGCAGGCCTAACAAGCTCTTTGCCCCCAGTGTTTTTCCTCATTAGGCTCAATACCCATGAGTGGTTGTAAATGCATTTTGTAATGCACTTGGCATGCTCTATAGTGTTTTTTACCCACTCCACTTTGCCTATATCCTCAAGCATAAGGTCTATGCAATGTGCAACACATGGAGTCCAAAATATGGTCTTATATTTGGTCTCAAGCATCTTTCCAGCAAGAACATAGTTTGAGGCATTATCAGTGATGACCTGCACAACATGCTGCTCCCCAACTTCCTGAATAATGCTATCCAAAAGCTCAAATAGAAGGGTTGCATCCTTTACCTTATCAGATGCATCAACTGATTTCAAAAACATGGTTCCTTGAGGGCAAGAAACAAGGAAATTAATGATAGTGCGATTCTTTCCATCGGTCCATCCATCTGACATAATGGAACAACCTGTTTTGAGCCATGAGTCTTTAAACTCAACGAAATACTCATCAATGGAAGATATCTCTTTTTGCAAAAGAGCTCCCCTCAAGTCATGCAAACTAGGGCCTTTGAAGCCCTTTCCTGCAGCTATAACAGAGTCCCACATAGCTTGGTAATAAGGTGAGCGAGCAGCATTAAATGGGATATCTGAATCATACCACCATCTAGCAATGTATTGATGAGAAGTTTC